>PVJS01019795.1:6445-33430 GCA_004027185.1 Glis glis
ATAATCCCAGTACTTGGGAGGCTGAGACAGAAGGATCACAGGTTCAAGGCCAGTCTCAGGAACTTAATGAGAGACCCTGTTTCAAAATAAAAAATAAAGCCGGGCATGGTGGCACACACTTGTAATCCCAGTACTTGGGAGGCTGAGACCGGAGGATCTGGGTTCGCGGCCAGCCTCAGCTACTTGGTGAGGCCCTCTGCAACCTAGCAAGACCCTGTTTCAAAATAAAGAATAAAAAATAGGGCTGGGGGTGTAGCCAGGAGGTAGAATGCCCCTGGGTTCAATCCCCGGTACCGTAAAAATAAATAAATAAATAAATAAATAAATAAAAATAAAAGCACCCTCCCCCCCAAAAAAGAGTTGACCCTACTCCATTCTTGGTTTTTTTTTTTTTTTTGCAGTACTGGGGGCCAGTTTAGAAAGGGAAAACTATGAAGATCCTTGGAAGCACTGAGGATCAGAAGAGAGTATTCCCCCAAAGACATAGGATTTTAGAACCCAGAGACTATGGACAGAAAGGACATCATAATTTTACAAAAAAGCCAGCTCTTCCCCCTGGAAGGATGGGCAAACATATTCACATTCCTGCTACAACTGATTTCTGACTAGAATTCCCCCCAAGAATCCCATTGTGGGCAAGAAAAGCCCCTACCACGGGAAAGCCCGGCAGGGACTGAGCTGGACAGATGAGTCCCCATGCCTTGGGCTGACCAGTGATTTGGGCTATTTTGCCTCATTTGTGACAATGCCCATGCCCCTTTCTGCTCTCTAGACTGGGACGGAACAGAGCCAGCCAGATGGTACTCCCAAGGTCTCCCCCGAATTCCAGACACCAGGTGGAAAAACCACAGTCTCCCCAGCCACTTTCTCCTTTGGCGCTCCAGACGCAACCCTCAGACACCCCTGGGCTGCACCATGATCTACGGGTCCTGTCACTTGGCTCCATTTGGAGGCATATGAAGATTAGCTTCCATAACCAAGGGGCTCCCCTCGAAGAGACCCCCATCAACTCACCCTCCAATCCAGTCCAATACTGAAAGTGCAACAGTCCTAAGATTGTTTTAAAACACCAGAACCAGATAGTGTGTTGAATTAGAGGTTAACATGCGGATTTTTTACTTTAAAAGGCTAGATTTTCACAACAAACACGCGTTGCTATAGAGACGGCATAAGCCTATGTAAACTTTCAGGCATTCATATTCATAGAAACTCCTGAAGCAAGACCAAATGTTGGCCCTAACATTCTCGTTCTTGCCAACTTCCAAATAGTGCACAAATTATGCCAAAAATAAATGGGTGTGACTAATACAAGCTTAGAACATTTTTTTTCATTTACCTTGAGGGCAACATTTGTTGATAGGAGCTGGGTGCGTAAAGCATAGTTTCCCCCTCTATAAATCTATCTGTTTTATTTACACTTCCTAAAAGACCTGCGTGCACATTTTTTCCATAGATTGTACAACTGCTAGTAATCACGTATCATTTCAATCTGTGCCCCAGTTCTATTTTAACACTGTGTCTCTTCCTTTTTGTGTTCCATTAAGCACATACTGCAGGCAAGGCGGTCAAGACTTAACTCTTCTGGTCCCAAATTCACACTCCAGAGCTGCAGAATTGTCAGTAAGCTTTTGCCAGAGGCAAAACCCCCAAGGTCTGAAAGCCCAGGGTAAATCCTATTACGAGCTCAGAGATGTCAAATTGGTTTCTGCTATTGACCTTCTTTCTCGTGACCCCGGCCCCAACCTTCCAGGCCCCAATCCCAAATCCCTCGTTTCTCCCGCACTGAGGTCAACCTATGTGGTGACTGCGCTCAGCCTGAGTCTACTCTCTCCTGCGCTGGATACTTGCTGCTAATTACTGTAGTCACACTTCTTAATTCAACAAGCGCCAGGCGCTGGCTGCCATCTCCCCAGTGGGATGGGTCACCAGCTAGCTCACTCAGGTCACTAAGTCGGCATCTCTTTCCTGATAGGAGATGGCGTTACAAGGTAGCTGTTCCAACATGAATGGTAATCAACAATAATTAAAAGTGATACACCCATTCTGACTCATAAGATAGTGATTTAAAAAAAACCAAGAAGGGTGGTAGAAGGAGGAAAGAGAGAAACTGTTCAGCCATAGTATGAGTTTTTCATTACCATTTAGAATTTCTGGAAAATAATATGGGCCTTTGTTTTCTTTTCGGTCACATGGAAGGAGTGTCTACACGGTGACCACAGTGAACGCGATGGATTTGGATTTCCGTAAGGAAGGGAAGGTTCCTCTCCGAGGCCGAAGCCCTTCCCGTGGCATCGCAGGGAGTCTCTGTCCTCGGAGGCCATCATGACCATCGCGTGCCTGATGCCAACTTCCAATCTTAGAAACTAAGGCGTCAACTGTGGCCAACCTCTGTCTCCAGGAGTGGTTTAGCCTCAGCTACATGGGCTGACTTGCCCACCCAGACTCCCAGGGCCCATCCTGAGCGCCCCCCTCCCCACACCACTAGTGACCATGCCTCACGGGTAAGCAGCTACTCCAGCTCCCCACTGCGCTTGATGCACAGGTCTTGCGCCTGCAGAACAAGACCCAGGGCAGCTTGATTCTAACCAAGATTGGAGTTATCTTGACCGCCACCCTCTCGGGGCCCCACCATTGCCCTTTGTCACTCACATCCTAAGCCAGGTTCCCCAGATTTAGGATGACAGTTCATTGCCACTAATATAGCAATGAAGTATTCCCAGGAGAAACCGGGAGTGGGGGACGCAGAACAGGAATGGGGAGGGGGGAGCCAAGCATGGTGTGATTCCAGCAAGCCACAGCCTCAGCCTGACTCCACAGGGAGCTCGAAGCACACAGCACCCACGTGGAGGCGAGGGGCCCTGGATCTTACTCCCACGTGGTCAGTCATTGCCACTGGCCGCCTCAGAGTAGGTGGAAATGCCCAGCACTCTGGCTCCCTGTGCCATGTCCCAAGCAGCTCCTCTCAGGAAGGCTGTGAGTGGCAGCCTGGATGCAAAGTGATGCTGGGTGGGGGGCACACAGAACTGGCAAGGGGTCCTGGGGAAACAGCGGGGTCTAGTACACACCCAGGGAGTGAACCCTGACAGTATTTTAACCTTAATTTATGGGGGGGTTACTGGGGACTAAACCCAGGGGCATTCTACCTCTGAGCTATGCCCCCAGCCCTATGTTACTTTTTATTTTGAAACTGGGTCTCACTAAGTTGCAGAGAGCCTTACTAAGTTGCTGAGGCTGGCCGCGAACCTGCGATCCTCCTATCTCAGCCTCCCAAGTACTGGGATTACAAGTGTGTGCCACCATGCCTGGTTTAAATCAATTCTTTTTTTTTGTGTGTGTGTGGTACTGGGGATTCAACCCAGGGGCATTCTACCTCCGAACTACACCCCAACCCTATTATTTTATTTTTTTATTTTGAAACACGGTCTCACTCAGGTATGAAGGGCCTCACTAAATTAGCTAAGGCTGGCTGCAAACCTGCGATCCTCCTGTCTCAGCCTCCCAAGTACTGGAATTACAAGTGTGCGCCACCATGCCTGGTTTAAATCAATTCTTAATCTGAAAATTTCAGAGAAACAGGTTTGAATCAAGGGACAGAAAAACAGTCACCTCACTGATCATAACTCCCAGACAGGAAAATATCATCATGGAGAGTCATCACGCCTGCACCCGGGGGTAAGCACGTGAGGACCGGACCCCTGTGTGTTACAGTGCCTGGTCTTGAAGCACCGAGGGAACCTTAAATGCCATTCCGTTGCCCTTCCCACATGAACACCATCCAAGCACAATTATCCAACTCCTCCAGTGTGGCAAAACTGTACAGGACTGACTCCCACACCGGGAGGGACATCCTCCTGTCCTCTGACTAGCCGGCATTCCACCTCTTTCGTACTTCGACCATTTCAGGAAAGATAGAGAAATGGGGGGTAGGAATTATCGAGGGGCCCACATGCTCCCCACGTTTGCTCCTGAGCATGGGCCAGCTCCAACTGATTCCTACTGGCTGTGTTGAAAAGGTTCCAACTGGGAAGACTATGCAATCTGCTTCTGATGCCCAACACGGGCGCAGGGTGAGGAGGTAAAGCATATCTCTGCAGTACGGAATATACCAGAACCTCCTCTGTTCCCTTCCAAGGCCTGCCCCATTTCACATGAATTGCACTCACAAAAGAAAAAGGGACAAAAGTAATAGGTTTTTTAAAGTTCACAATGTTCAGTACTAAGTTTGGAATTGAAAAGTATATAAAAAAGAGGGCATGTTTTCTGTCCCAAAGACGTTAATCTCAATAATATAAGACATACAGACAGCAATTCTCAGGACATACATAATAAGCTGGCAAGATAAAAAATAAATTACCAAGTGTCAATCTTCATGAAATTTCAGGTAGCCAAGCACCTGCTCATGTGATGGGTATAAACAAGGTTCTGGGTGTTGATGAAGCCAAGAGAAAAATGTTCTAGAAGTACAGGAGGAAGTGGGATTTGAACAGAGCCCTGGAGAGTGAGGTGGATCAGACAGGAGGAGCAAGGCAAGCTTTTGACTCAGTGGAGGAACAAAGGAAAAGGGCCCTGTTCTGGGGATGCTCAGTGAAACCCTCGAAGGTTCCAGAGCACATCATCTCTCCCACACCGCACTCAAAAACAGAGCCAGGGGGCCCTTCACACGCAGGGGGGCCCTTCACACGCAGGGGGGCCCTTCACACACAGGGCTGCTCACAAGGAGCAGCAGGCTCAATGTGCTGGCTGCTGGTGGGGACAGAAGATGGAATTTCAACGCCCAGCTCGGGGGTCTTCCGGAGCTGTCCAGCCCAGACTCGGGCGTTCCAGCCCGGATGTAGCCTCTACTTAACACCTGAGCATGTTCAAGCGTCCCTCAGGAAAGGATGAAAACAGCCAGCGAGGAGGGAAAGGCGGCAGGGACTTCCCTCTTCTGCTTCAAGAGTATCGAAAATGGCCACCTCCCTCTAGGACAAGTCACCCCATAGACGCCCGCCAGCCTCCTCTTTCCCTCTGCATGATTTCTTTTTAATCAACTGGCCCATATTTAATGAAATTCCACCAGAGGAGGAGTACCAATCAGACCCAAGACCCAACCGCCTCGCGTGTGTCCCTCCTGCCTGCCCACCCACCCCAGGGGCAGGAGTGACAACCTTCAGGCAGACAGAAGTAGGACTAGGGAGGGCGGGCTCAGCCTTGCACTGCAGCCTCCGGCCTCCTACGGGCTCCCAGATTTTCCCACATGTGCCCCCTTCTCTCCCTACACAAACCCCTCTCCCGTGGCACAGCCCAGCCAAGTGCAGGGAACCCATTCAGCTCCCAGAGGTGAAGATGGGCTCCAAGCCGAGACTTGTCCTAAATTAATGGAGGGTGGGAGGAGGTAAGGCCAATGGCTCCCAGTCATTTGACAGTGAACCTACCAAAACAAAGTTTGCAATTGTTAGAGGCTTTACAGTGGGGCAGGAGGCGAGTGGTCCCTTTATCCATTCTGATTTTAAGAACAAATTTTCATCCTATCCATTCACAGTGTACATTGGTGCGACTTTTTTTATCTTAAAGTCAGAAACCAATAAATGATCCCTCTTTCCAAATTGCACCCCCCCTGTCTCTCCTCAGAGATGGGACTGTTCTCAAGAGGAGGACTGCTCTGACAGCCCTGGATTAACAACAATAACAGTTTGCATTTGTGAGGAGCTTTTAACTTTTCAAAGTCCTCCTCCATCCATCATCCCACTTTATCCTCCTGACAGCCCGGTGGTGCAGGTGGAGCAGGGATTACCAGGACCAGCCTTCAGTGTAAGCAAAGTAGATTATGTACTCAGTGGATGTCGGGGCCCAGGAAGGAACGAACCGCCTCGGAGAATCCCTCCCAACAAATTGCACCTGAGATCCCCTTAACAAAAACAACCCTTCCATTTCACAATGCCCCTGCGGCTTAAGGAGCAAATACCCTTTGGAAAGACGGCCCATCATCCAGTGCGTGATGCGGGGCCAAGCGCCAGCGCATCTTTCCCAAGAGCATGTCTAACACGGACAGGAAATGGGACACCCAGAGAGAATGTAGGGTGATTGGGGAAAACTTAACTTGGGTGGCAATTTAGCATGTGGTCACACCCTAAGAATCATTAACCTGTTTAAAGGCATCAAGACACAAAGAGGTCAAATCGCCCACTCTTTTGTTCACTCATTCCTTGATTCAAGCACTTTTGGGGGAGGGGTGTTTGTTTTGTTGGTACCGGGGATTGAACCCATCGGCATTCTACCTCCAAGCTACACTCCCAACCCTATTTTATTTTTTTATTTTGAAACAGGATTTCATTAAATTGCAGATGGTCTCGATAAATTGCCGAGGCTGGCAGTGAACCTGCAGTCCTCCTGTTTCAGTGTCCCAAGTACTGGGATTACAAGCATATGCCACCATGCCCAACTTCAAACTCTTTTTTTTTTTTTTTGGTACTAGGGATTAAACCCAGGGGCATTCTACCTCTAAGCTACACCCCCAGACATTTTATTTTGAAGCAGGATCTCCCTAAGTTAATGTGCGCTGGCCTAGAACCTGCGATCCTCCTGTCTCAGCCTTCCAAGTACTGGGATTACAAACATGCACCACCACTCCTGGCTTCAAACACTTTTATAGCAGCTCCTTTGTGCCAGCTGAGCCCTGAGGTACAAGATGAAGATGCAGGCCCAGCCTTCAAGGAGCTGGGGCGCAGTGAAGAAGGCAGTAGGAGCATCAGGATGATATTGGAGATCCTCCCCTCTGCCCCTTCATCCTCCTTCACTTTGGACAACCAGGATGGCCTTCTATACTCACCGGCTAGAGAGAGGACTACACGGTCCAGGACAAAGGAAGTGAAATTGATTTCAGAACAGGTGTTGGAGACACACAGCAAAGATCATTGCTTGAGAGACTTTGAAATTCTAAAGTCTTGATTTTCGTATCAAAAGCAATTTCTGGAAGTTGCAGAGCACAGAATTAGTGTCACAAATGATGATCGAGCAGGGAAGAATGTACAACCGTGACAGTTTTCTTTATCCTAGGAGCGGGGGACCATCCCACCAGCTGCTCTGTCCAGAGCAGCCACGTTCCTGGTGACCTGATCACAAGAGAACACTGGCTCTGGGAGGCCAGAAACCCTCATTCACAGAATTTTGGTCACCTATCACTTGGTCATTGGACTAGTATCTTAGAAAACTGTGAGGTGGGCCTCTGTAAATGATTTTCTTTTTGTAGTTGTTTTGGTGTTTGTTTTTCAAAAAATGTCTCGATATGACTGATCTCAAATATGAAGAGATTAGAATTTGTGGCAGATCATTTTTCAGCTCAGCAACCTTTTTTTAAATTTAGGTTAAAAAAAATCACCCACAACATAAAATTGCCATCATCACCATTCTCAAGTCACAGTTCAGTGGTGTTAAGCACATTCACATCGTTATGAGACTGATCTCCAGAACTCTTTCATCTTGCAGCACCGAAACTCTCTACCCATTAAATAACAGCTCTCCTTTGTCCCCTCCCCAACTCCTGGCACCACCCTTCTGTTTTCCATCTCTACGAATTTGATTCCTTTAGCTATCTCCAATAAGTAGGAAGATAAAGATTATGTCTTTTTGTGACTGGCTTATTTCACTTAGCATAATGTTCTCAAGGTTTATCCATGCCGTATCGTGTGTCAGAATTCCCTTCTATTTTAAGGCTGAATAATAGTCCATTGTATGTGTAGACCACATTTTGCCATTAGTGGACTTTTCTACCTCTCGGCTTCTGTGAATAATGCTGCTATCGACGTGAATGTGTGAATGCCTCTTTGAGATCCTGCTTGCAGCTCTCTTGGGTGTGTGCTGCTGTGGCTTGGATGTGGTTTATCCTCCAGGGTTTGTGGGTTAGAAGTTTGGTCCCAGTGTGACAATGTCCAGAGGTGGTGTGACCTCTAAGAGGTGGAGCCTAGTGCAAGGTGATTGGGTCACTGGGGGCGTGCCCTCAGAAGGGACTAAATTCTTTCTCGTGGGACCCTGAGTTAGTTTTCAGGAAAGCAAGTTGTTATAAAAGGGTGCGCCTGACCCCGAAGCTCTCTCTGGCCTCCTAACTCACCCCGTGACCTCTCCCTCACACTGTCATGACGCCATCTACCATTCTGCCCTCACTAGAAGCCAAATCTCTGGCGCTGCCCAATCTTGGACTTTCAGTCTCCAAAACTGGGAGCTAATTAAACCTATTTTCTTTGAAAGTACCCAGTATTGGGTATCTTGTTATAGCAACAAAAATGGACCAAAACCATCCGTCCAGGAATAGGACTGCTAACTCATATGGTATTTCTACATATTTTGAGGAATTACCATACTGTTTTCTGTAGTAACTGCACTATTTTACATTTCTCATACAGTACACAAAAGTTCTGACTTCTCCATATCCCAGCCAACACCAATATTTATTTTCTTTCTTTCTTTTTTTTTTTTTCGTTGTTGTTGTTCTGGGGATGGAACCCAGGGGCATTCTACCTCTGAAGTATTCCCCCAGCCCTGTGTTATTTTTTTTATTTTGAAACAGGGTCTCACTAAGTTGCTGAGGGACTCCCTAAATTGCTGAGGCTGGCCTGGAACCTGCCATCCTCCTGTCTCGGCCTCCCAAGTCCTGGGATTACAGGTGCACACCACTCTGCCCAGCTTCTTTCTTTCTTTTCATAGTAGCCATCCTATTGGTTATATGGTGATATTCTTGTTGTCAGTTTGATTTGCATTTCTCTGAGCATCTTTTCATAAGCTTGTTGGCCATTTGCAACTCAGTACCATTGTGTGTGTGTGTGTGTGTGTGTGTGTGTGTGTGTGTGTGTGTGTGTGTGTTATTGGGGATTGAACCCAGGGGCATTCTACCTCCAAGCTACACCCCCAGCTACTTTATTTTGAAACAGATTCTCACTAGGTTGATGAAATTCTCACAACTTGCTGAGGCTGTCCTCGAACCTGCAATCCTACTGTCTCAGCCTCCAGCCTCCCAAGTACTGGGATTACAAGCATGCGCCACCACGCCTGCTCAGTACCATTTTTAAACGCATTTTTGAAGCTCTGAAATCTGAGATCTGCTTAGATCTGTTCCCACCATTCAAACAGAATGTCCCAGTAAAAAAGAGGCAGTTTCTCTTTTTGACTTTAATGTTTGTTTTTTAATTTGTTGTTTTTGTTTTTTATGGTACTGGGGATTGAACCCAGGGGCATTCTACTTCTGAGCTACACTCTCAGCTCTATTTTTTTTTAAAGAGGGTCTCACTCAGTAGTGAAAGGCCTCCCTACGTTGCTACGGCTGGCTATAAACCTGTGATCCTCCTGTCTCAGCCTCCCAAGTCCTGAGATCATGAGCGTGTGTCACCAGGCCTGACTTGACTTTAACATTTGACTAAAGCAGAATTTTTCAACCTCATCACAGTTGACATCTTGGGTCAGGTAACTCTTTGCTGTGGGGACCGCCCCTGCAGTGTAGGGTGTTTAGCGGCACCCCTGGCCTCTGGGTCCCAGCAGTACTCCCCACTCCACTTGTGACAACAAACAATATTTCCAGATGCTTCTGGGGTGGAGGCAAAAGTGCTCCTGTTGAGACCACTGGATTATAGCTTGCAAACTAGCATGTGTAAGTCACCAGATGTAATAATTTTAAATTTTTGAGTCATCATTAAATGTTTTGGAGATAACACAGCTTCACTTGAGAATGGAAAGGATCAGGCCATCCTGGGCCTGCATTATCCCAGGGCAAAAACTCTGTGGGCTGAGTAGCTTGCTCCACCCAAGTCTGAGTTCCTGCTCGTAATATGATCCATAAAACAAGCCCTGTTTGAATGCTAGCTACATAAAGCTGCTTCCATTTTCTCAAGTGAAATAATTCTGATTTGTCAGACTTCTCCTACAAGTACACATGTTTACATAAAATCCCAGAGTACCTGACTGAAACCATTTTAAATGCCTTTGTCTATCCCTGTCTCTCTCTCTCTCTCTCTCTCTCTCTCTCTCTCTCTCTCTCTCTCACACACACACACACACACACACACACGCACACAGGGCAGCATGCATCACAGAGAAAAAGCACCATACTAAAAGTCAAAAGAGCAAGGTCCTAATCCTTAGCCTATGACCCTGAGTAGTTCAGTTCAACAAATGTTCATTGAATGCCAATTACATGAAAGATTTCAAGTTCAGGCCCTGACTCATCTGGGCCCCAGCTTCCTTACCTGGCCCAAGTGTCTATTGAACAGGTGAGTTCCAAGAACTGTTTGAACTCTCGACATCTCTGATCCACATATGAACATAACACAGTAAAACCCTGCTGCCCCATAACAACTGAGACGGGAATGGAGAAGGAGGAACAGCACAGATTTGTGGCCAGAGAGACTATAGAATCCCTTTAAATAAATTCAATTAAGCCAGGCGTGGTGGCGCACACCTGTAATCCCAGTACTTGGGAGACCAAGACAGGAGGATCATAGGTTCAAGAACAGCCTCAGCAATGGAGTGAGACCCTTAGCAACCTAGCAAGATCCTATTTCAAAAAACAAAAAATAAAAAGGTCCAGGGGTGTAGCTCAGAGGTAGAGTGCCCCTGAGTTCAATCCCCAGTACCACAAAAATAAAAAATTTAAAAAATAAATGCAATTATATTTTTTCACTGCAATTATGCACATTGGGCAGGACCTACTGCCCCACTGTGGGGAGTGTACCCTTCCAGGTCTGCCTCAGCTGCAGAGAGCTGCCCTGCCCATGAGCCATCTCATGGGTCCTGGCCATGGCCACCCAACGCAGGAAACAGACAGGAAGTGCTAGCCCCAGAGCTGGCCAGCCATCGCCCCACGCCTTAACACTCCACATTACAAGGCAGCCTCTTCCCCTGCCCAGTGCTGCTTCTTCCCCCTTCCCTTCACAGGAATTGAACCCAAATAACATTTTGTACCCCAAACTCTGTCTCGGCATGTGCTTCTGAAGGGCACACACTTCCACACTGGCTACTATTGGAAAGCCACGCACACATGAACATGGTGGGGATAGCCACGCACACGTAGCCACGCACACATGAACATGGGGGTGGATAGCCACGCACACATGAATGGGGGGAGGAGTCAGTGATATCCTCTCCCCCACGTGACCACGAGTAAATCCTGATTGGGCCACAATTCTAAGCAGTCGGGGTGAGTGTGTTCATGTGACTTCTGACTGACTTAGGAAGGGATGGATGGTGACCAACCCTGGCCAATGAGATGTGACGGGAAGTCTGCAGAGGGGCTTCTAGAAAATGCTTCCTCAATAATAAAAACAGCTCACTGGGAGAATTTTCTTCTGCTAGATATGGTCGCATCTGTTTTGAGGTCCAAACCCTGGCAGCCTCTTGATTCGTGGACAATGCACCAAACTCAATAAGAAGGACAGAATGGGAAAACATCAGAATATTTTTGAGGCACAAATTTTTTTTTCGTGGTACTGAGGGTGGAACCCAGGGGACTTCTACCTCTGGGCTACACTCTCAGCCCTATTTTATTTTTTATTTGGAAACAGGGTCTCTCTAAGTTGCTGACAGCCTCACTAAGTTGCTGAGGCTGACTTTGAACCCGCAATCCTCCTGCTCAGCCTTCCAAGTACTGGGATTACAGGTATGTGCCACCATGCCCAGCTTGAGGTACAAATTTTGAAATCAATCCTGGAAGTTTCCCTACTCCAGACTTCTCGTTATACAAGACAAATTACCCATATTGTTTCAGCCATCTGACCTGGGCTTTCTGCAACTTGTGGTCAAAAGCACCCTACCCTAGCCAGGTGTGGTGGCACATGCTTGTAGTCCCAGTACCTGGGAGGCTTAGACCGGAGGATCCGGGTTCACAGCCAGCCTCAGCTACTTAGTGAGGCCCTCCGCAACTTAGTGAGAACCTGTTTCAAAATAAAGAATAAAAAATAGGACTGGGGGTGTAGCTCAGAGGTAGAATGCTCCTGGGTTCAATCCCCAGTACTGCAAAAAAAAAAAAAAGCACCCTGCCCTATGTACAGGAAAATGAAACACAACCTAATAGAGATTCTTGTAGGGTCTTTTTAATAAATACATTAAAAATCATAAATACTATGCCAATATTGTGTATGTGAAGTAATTAAAAGTTTATCAAGAACAATATAAACATGCCTTTGAAATCCCATTTTGCTTGTAATATCTTAAAAGAATTTGCCAAACAGAAACAAATCTCATCCCAGTTCCTGCTAATCTGCTAATTGTTGTTGATTGTCAAAGTATTTCAAGTCCAAGGTAACAGCCTCATAATTAGGGTTTCCTAGCATAATTCACCCGATATGGCTGACCCAGCTTGTGTATATAAGTTATGCCCTGGAAGTCTAGAGGGATGTTGTAGTAACTCGTAACTTTCAGACCTCCAGAGAACTATTTCTGGGTATAAAGCCAGAATCCACTGAATGATTCCCTAACTACCTCATTGAAAGGGCCTCTTCTCCAAACAGGGAGTGGCCTGTCCCCAGAGAGACTCCGTTTCTGTTCTGTTGTGTTTTACAAAAACAAAACTCGTTAATGACAAGCCATCAAGCTTCTTGTGGGCTAACAGAAAGCAAAATTCTAAATGGGAAGAAATGAAAATTTCTGCACCCAAAGTCACGTGTGCAGGTCAGGGGCGGTTCGCTTATGAATCCACTGGGTCAGCAGGGCTCCAGCGCCCCAGCTGGACACGTGCAATCTGTCTTCTGTCGCCACCAGTTTGGGGTTTCCAGAATGCGGGCTCGGAGACTGTTCCCTGTGCCAATTCCCTTTGGCAGGAAAGACGCCTTCTGGCATCACCATTGCTATTCCCAGTCCTGCAACCCTGCCAACCTCCTCATGTTTTATCTATTTTTATTTGAATTGGTGATCAAGGGATTAACCCAGCTTATACAAATTCCATCTTCCCAAAGCCATTATGGCTTAGTTGCAATTGTGATATTTCACTCTCCAAATGAATCGAATTGGATTTTAATGATAGCAGACTCCATTAAGCAACACCTGATTGTGTTGTTTCCTGGAAATCTCATCTTCATTGTTTTCTCCATCCCTGTTATCCAAAAACACAGCAGGAGGGCTATCAGGGGCTGCTGCCAAGCTATATTGGATTATCCTTGAAACTGTGGCCACATTTCCTTCTGTTTCTAACAAGTCAAATGTCTGTCTCATTCATTCATTCCACAGGATGTCCTCAACACAGTGACAAATTCCACTGAAAAAGGGAAAAAAAGAAAAACTTTAAAATTTCCGTAGGTTACTTAGTAGTTGTAGAAGACTACAATTCTTCACAAGAAACTCATTGTGGAGTCTATCATTTATATGTCAATTTCTATATTTATTGGAATTTTTTTTTTTTTTTTTTTTTGCGGTACCAGGGATGGAACCCAGGGACATTCTACCTCAGAGCTACACCCCCGGACCTATTTTTTTTATACTTTATTTTGAAACCGGGTCTCACGAAGTTGCAGAGGGCCTCACTAGCTGAGGCTGGCCACGAACCCGGATCCTCTGGTCTCTGCCTCCCAAGTACTAGGATTACAAGCGTGCGCCACCACGCCCCACCCAAGGAATTTATTTTGAATAGCATTAAAGTATTTTCCTCCTTGGAATGGAAAATCCAATTTGATTTTATATTTATTCATATGACCTAATTTATATCTATATGAGTCAATATAGAAGAGTCAGTATATGAAGAGCAGAACAATTATTCAGGAGAATCAGTCTGAAGATATCCAGTTTTTCCTCTGACATTACCAGACTTTAAGCAGTTCATTATCCTGTATACAAAGAAGTGTGTTTAGGATTTAACAGAGTCTAACAATACACATCCCTGAGGGCCGCAGTATGTTTGTCTTGTTCCCACTATAATTCTAGGGTTACACAATGCCTACTATATAATAGGTGATCACTATATAATAGGTGATCAATACATATTTGCTGGAAGAATGAATAGATAAGTACATGAGAATAACTAAGAAGTGTCCAAGCTATAGCTAAATTATCTTGACAGTGTATCCAACCAATCTGCTATCATTTCACCCTGGTAATTAGTGCCTACCATAAGAAAAGGGGAAAATGATTAAAAAAAAAGCTCCTGTATAACCGGCCTCATAGTATAAGGAAGAATAGAAGAGAGGAGAAAGACATAAAAGAAGTAAAAACTTTGTCTTTCACCCCTCATTCAAATTTGCATACTCTGATTTAGGTTCCCCTTTTCCAAATAAAGTCTTCATAAAATGAAACCAAATAAATTAGTATTTTCTTTTTTCTTTCTTTCTTTTGGTGGTACCAGGGATTCAACTCAGAGGCATTCCACCTCTGAGCTACATCCCCAGCCCTTTTTAATTTTTGTTTTGAAGCAGGATCTTGCTAAGTTGCTGAGAGTCTTGCTACTTTCTGAGGCTGTCCTCGAACCCGCGATCCTCCTGTTTCAGCCTCCCAAGTACTGGGATTACAGGAATGAGCCACCATGCCCAGCAGTGGCATTTTTTTTTTCGTGGTACTAGAGATTAAACCCAGGGCTTTGTGCATGCTAGGCAAGCACTCTATCTCTGAGATACAAAATTGTCAAACCACAACTGCACTAGGAGATAGCAAAGATTTCTACACCACCAACACTCCAAAAAAACAACATTTGGGCTATGTCTCAATGTAGCAGATTTGAACTGATCTAAAACTAATCTGTACTTCTAACAGGGGAAAGTATTTACTTAGCACCTAGTGTGTATAATAACCTTCCAGTGATATAAAATACAAAAAAATACAGGGTATAGACACTGTTCAAAGAGCTTACAATTTAGCTGGGGAGATAAGACACATGTGGAAATAACCACATAACACCACAGTGACTGACTCAACAAGACAGAGCATAAAATAGATAGGTTAATGGGCAAAAAAAAAAGTGCTACATTTAGAAGATAGCATAATAAATCTTCCTCTTAGGAAAGAGAGCCAACCAAAATTCCAAATGTCTTAAAGAGATTCCTAAATAATAAATTAATAGGCAGCCGCAAAATAATTTTATTGTAAAAATGCTAAATTAAGGGTATTAGCCATGAAAAGATAGATTCCCACATTTCTCACAGAAGGGGGATTTTTTAACCTCACGCTATTAAGTATTTAAGAAGGAATTATTTGCTTTTTTATATTAAGTAACTGTTCATGTATTATTTCTATAACCTAAATAAATATTTTTAAATATTTAGGGACAAAGCCTAATTTAGGCTTATAATCTCCTCCTGAAGTCTACTTGGTATCCCTTCTCAACATTCTTCATGTTAATAGGGCACATTAAACTGAATTTGAACAAATGCTCAGAATGGGATATTTGAATAATAACCTTCTTCTGTCTTGATAAGTGCTCATTCACATACCGTAAGACAAAACACAACGAGTTGGAAAATAAATGAATCCTGACACATCAAAAGCACTTTCCTTCCTCTGATATTTTATCTGTTTGTGGTCTGGATTTTGGAATATTGGAGAATGTTATCATGAGTTCCAAATATAATTATGTGTTTCTAGAAAAGAGACATCATTATTTGATAGCATAAATGGCTTTGGTATGATATCCAATGTCATTTCCCCCACTTTGTTCTCGTAAGTTATCCTAATTGAACACTTGGAGGAGACTCCGGCCCTGTCCACACAGGCAAAATCAGAAATGGCATTAAAGCTATGATAGGACATCCTACTAAAAGATTACTTCTACAGGATAATTCAATCAAAAGCCAGACTTCACGGTGGAGGAACAAGTTCTAATCTCATACTCTTCTCCCACAAAGAAAATGACATCACCCCAAAACACAAGAGGTTTCTTTTTCATAAGTTACAGACAAAAAAAAAAAAAAGACCAGGCTCACATCCTAATCTTCTTGATTTCACTCCAAATGGAAAATGGGCCCAGGGAACTCTGAGTATGATGGCATCATAGCAGGTTAATACCAATTCAACTTTCAACTGCAAGATTAATACATGCACACGGGGCAAAATACGACATATATGTAAATATCCCTGGGCACTGGTTTTTATTTAAACAACCATTTTGCTTGGCTACCTACTAGCATCCTAAACAGAGTTTGTGGAATGTGTTATATTTGCTCACATAGCTTTCTGGCCTCCCACTAACAACTGGAAAGCAGGAGCCTCAGAAAGTTGCCATTTGCCTGGGCCTGGGACCAGCATGCAAATGCTCCCTTCTTGAGTCTAACAGCTCAAAAATAACAAAAAGGGAAATTCTTCCATACCTGTTCCTCCCTTCCCGAACAGAAACCTCCCTCTCCTTGGGATTAGCCAATGGCTGTGCTACCAGCCAGGGCCAGCCAAAAAGGGAGCTGAAATAGTTCCTCTCTGGGTTTGTGACAATCCTCACACTCCCTTCTCCATCACAGTCCGTGAGGACTCCTGGGCCGGAGGAGAATGCTAAAGGGGACCTACTCACTTCTGGGTACAGACTGTCACTTCCATGGTGGGATATACTCGTCTCTTCTTCATGCACCTGAATTCTAAGACATCAGTATAATAAAAACTCCACATCTTTTGGGAAGATTGGAATCCCACTCAAATAGAGATAGGGAAAACAGGCCAAAAAGGATCTTTTACAAGCAATGAGAGTGCTAAGATGGGAGATAAAATTCCATGATGCAATTCATAAAACTACATATTAGAGGGTCACACTCAGGCCACCCTACACACCTGCCTCAGGAGCTAGAGGGGTTTCAGAAAAGACCTCTGGTACCCTATTTACATAAGAGCCTTTCAGTCTCTTTAGAGCTAGATGATTTGAGGACTTAATGTTAGAAAGCCAGATATTGTCCTAGTACTTGGGAGGCTGAGACAAGAGGATCACTGGTTTGAGACCAGCCTCCGCAACTTAGCGAGACTCTCAGCAACCTAGCAAGAGTCTGTTTCAAAACACAAAATAAAAAGGGCTGGGGGTATAGCTCTGAGTAGAATACCCCTAGATTCAATCTCCAGTACTAAAAAGAAAAAAGAAGCCGGGCGTGGTGGCGCATGCTTATAATCCCAGTACTTGGGAGGCTGAGACAGGAAGATCCACGTTTGTGACCAGCCTCAGCTACTTAGTGAGGCCCTCTGCAACTTAGTGAGACCCTGTTTCAAAATAAAGAATAAAAAAATAGGGCTGGGGATGTAGCTCGGAGAATGGCCCTAGGTTCAATCTCTAGTACCACAAAAAAAGAAAAAGAAATGAGAAGGAAAGCCAGACATTGACATGAAGACTCTACACACATGTACACACAAACACACATCCCTATACTGATAATGGCTGCTTTAGACAGCCCAAGGGGAAGAGAATCTGGAGATCTATGTGCAGTTTTGTGTCACAGAATCTATGGAAGAAGCACTCAGCATAGAACTGAGAGTAGCACAAAATTCACTTCCCCGGGCCCAAGAGGAGTGAAAGGTTTCTCAATACAGGAGAAAGAAGAGGAGGCAGCACTAGAAAAGCCAACCAGAGAAGATGGATTAAAATAGCCATCACCTTTGGAGAAGTCCCTTCCTATTTAGATTAAAGAGAAGAAGACAGACTAAGTCATTGGGTCAGAAAAAAGTGTGGTAACATCTAGAACCAATCAGGATGGAGAAAACTGCATCCTAGCCTCTCTCTCCCACACTGATTACAATTTGAAATTCTCATAGAACACAAGAAACAACTCCCTGAGGGCTCTAGGGAGTAAATAATAGCAGAAAGCTTGGAGAGGGAAGTCCATACTTGAGGAACATTCAGTACGTCAGTGAATTTCTCCCCTCATTATCTTCTAGCTTTGGCCCAAAGGGGCCCACGTTGTGAAATTGTAAAGCAGAGATGAATAGCAGAAATCCAAGAGAATCCTCTATTTTCTGGTCAGATGACTGAGGAAAAGGATTCCTGTAGTCCTGAAAGTGGGAGAAGAATAACCATTTATTTATTTATTCATTCATTCATCTATGCATTTTTCTTTCCCAGCCCCGACCCTAAGGCCAGTACCAACTTTTGAGTTGTACTGCCACCACCACACAGACATCTAAAACCCCATCTCTCTGGCCACAGGAAAGGGGGTCCCTGTGGTCCAAAGAGTGTGGAGGGAATCCTTATAATGGTTTCTCCCACCACTTTGAACCTGAGGGCGACCCCAGTGGTGCAGAATTGCATGAGAGAATGGGGGAGATGGGCTAACTCTGAAGAAGCCCGTCTTTCTGGCCAGAAGAGAAGAGAAGAGGAGGACCCGGAAGCTGAAGTGTACAAAACATTGAGAGTTGGAGAAAGGACTCCCCTGATTCCATGTTTGAACCAATACAAGTCTGCGCTGCACATGTATGAGGCAGATGCAAAGGAGCATGTCAAGGGCTTCAAACGCTGCCCAAGTCCCAGACTAACCCCCCAGTGGTACATGTTCAGGGAAGATCCAAAAGCAGAGAGCATGTTGAAAACCGACTCAACAGTGGATTCGATGCCCACAGAATGCGGGCCAGAACTCCCAGTCTGAACCTAATGGGGTTGGCTGCCTGCTTAAAAAAAAGAAAAAAAGGAATTAACATTCCTCTTGGGATTTCAACAGGGTTCAGAGTCATGCAACACAATATTTGAAATATCCAGGAGACAATCCAAAATTGCTTGACACAATAAAAATAGGAAAATCTGACCAATTCTCAAGGGAAAAAACAATTGACAGATGCCAGTCCCATGATGACCCAGGTAGTAGAACTATAAGATAATGACTTTTAAACAGGTACTATTAACATGATACATAAACATACGATAAAGGTAAACACTATTGAAATTAATAAAAAGAGAAACATTCTAAGGAGAGAACTAAAAGGTTTTTGAGGTGTTGTTTTGTTGTTTTGTTGGGTTTTTTTTTTTGGTACTGGGGATTAAACCCAGAGGCGTTCTACCTCCAAGTTACACCCCCAGTCCAATTTTACTTCTTATTTGGAAACAGGGTCTTGCTAGGTCAATGAGAACCTTGCTAAGTTGCTGAGGCTGGCTTTGAACCTGCAATCCTCCTGTCTCAGCCTCCCAAGTACTGAGATAACAAGCGTGCACCACCATGCCCAGCTGAACTATAAGTTTTAATTTAACCAAGTAGAAAATTTAAATTTGAAAAATACAATATATGAAGTAAAAAAAACTCATCGAATGATCTCAGTAGCAGAATGGAGACGAGATAGGGAAGAGTCAATACACTTTTAAATAGATCAAGAGAAATTATCCAGTCTTTCTTTCACAAAGCCTCGTGAACTTTCAGGACAATATCAAAAAGTCAAACATTCAGTACATTGGGGTGCCAAAAGAGGAAGGAAAAAAGATGCAGAAAAAAATATATTTGAATAAATAATGGCTGAAATTTCTCCCAATTTGTTGTGTAAAACTAAAAGGAAAATTACAAAGAAAGGAACATTGAAAAGGCTTCTCAAGATAGAACCAGGAGGCCTTTATGGAAGTAGAACTTATGCCCAATTCCAGCTACTGTCTGGAATGTGAACTTTGTCACCTGCATGCTTTGACCATAGGCATCTGGAATGACCTAAGTGACCAGAAAATTATATTGTGCCCAGAGGCTCAAGACGCATATCAAGAGATTATCAGACTCTTGTTCTGTGGACATCCCCATTCTGTTTGTACATTCTTTTCTTTATCATCCATTGGTCATTTAGCCCCTGTTCCTTCTCAGTACATAAGTTCCTACTTTTCCTGCCCTCCTCAGAACACTGATCCAGAGCTATTTGAACCCACGTCTCCCAAAATGCAGTTCCTAAGACCTTAAAGCCTTTTGCCTTTGCGGTTTCTGAGTTTGAATTGATCGACAGACGCAAGACATAAATTTACAAATTCAAGAAGCTCAGATGAACTCCAAACAGGATTAACTAAAAAACAAGCAAACAAAACACCAATCCATGTGTATTAAACTAATGGAAAAATAAGAATAATGCAAATGTCTTGAAAGCAGCCAGAGAAAAACAACAGATTACATTTAGGGAACAAATAACTGCAGATTTCTCCCCAGAAATGGTGGAGGCCAAAAAGCAATGGGACAACATCTTTAAAGTGCTGAAAGAAAAGAATTATTTACACAGAATTCCATTAGCAGCAAAAATATCCTTCAGGAATGGAGGAAAATGAAGATGCTATAACTTGATAAAAAGAAAAGCAACAGAAATGGTAAGTGTCTTGGTAAGTATTTTTCCTCTTAATTTCATTAAAATACTTATGACTGCTAACTGCAAAACTTGTAACATTATCTGGTAGGGTTTTCAATGTGTGTAGATATAATAGATATGAGAACTATAATGTTAAAGTGGGAGGTAAAAGAACAAATAACAGGAGGAAAACAGAAAACAAATAAGGAAATGCTAAACATTAAAACAACCATAAATGGTTGTTAACACATAAATGGTTTTAACATGCCAATTAAAAGACGAAGATTGCCAGGCCTGGTGGCACACGCCTGTAATCCCAGTACTTGGAAGGCTGAAACAGGAGGATCACAGGTTCAAGGACAGCCTAAGCAAGTAGGGAGACTCATCAATCTAGCGAGACCCTGTTTCAAAAAAAGAAATAAAATCAGGCTGGGGGTATAGCTCAAAGGTAGAATGCCTCTGGGTTCAATCCCCAGTACCACAAAAGTAAAAAAAAAAAGACAAAGATTGTCACTGGGTGTGGTGATACACGCCTGTAATCCCAGTACTTGGGAGGCTGACACAGTAGAATCACAGGTTCAAGGCCAGCCTCAACAACTTGGTGAGGCCCTCTGCAACTTAGTGAGACCCTGTTTCCAAATAAAAAATAAAATAGGACTCGGGGTGTAGCTCAGAGGTAGAATGCCCCTGGTTTCAATTCCCAGTACCACAATAAATAAATAAATATATATATCTTAATATTAAATATATATTAAATATATATTAATAGTAAATATATATTATATATATTTAGTATATATATTAAAAAGGGCTAGAAATGTAGCTTGGAGGTAGAATGACCCTGGATTCAATAAAAAATAAAGGTGTGGTATCACATACCTATAATCACAGTACTTTGGAGGCTGAAATAGAAGGATTGTAGGTTCGAAGCCAGCCTCAGCAACTTAGCAAGGCTCTCAGCAACCTGGTGAGACCCTGTTTCCAAATAAAAAATAAAATAGGGTTGAGGGTATATCTTGGAGGTAGAATGCCCCTGGTTCAATCCCCAACACCACAAAAAAAAAAGGATTGTCACATTGGGTTTTTCAAAAAAATCTAACCTATGCTGATACATAAAAAAACTTATTAAATGTAATTATATATGGCTTAAAGATAAAATTATGGAAAATCCATACCATGCAAAAATTAATTTTCAAAATCTGGAATGGCTATATTAATATCAGTCAACTTCAAAACAGGAAATTTGCCAGGGATAACAAGAAACACAACAGGGTAAGAGGTTCAACTCACTAAAAAGACTTCACAATCTTAAATGTGTTTGTACTTAACAACTGCACATCAAAATACACGAAGCAAAAGTGATACAATTAAAAAGAAAAACAGATCAAAGAAGACACTTGGATATCAAATAAACACATGAAAATGTGCAAAACAGAGCCAGACATGGTGGCGCACACCTGTAATCCCAGTAGTGGGGAGGCTGAGACAAGAGGATCGCAAGTTTGAGTCCAGCCTCAACAAGTTTGCAAGGTCCTTCAGCAACTTAGTGAGAACCTGTTTCAAAATTAAAAAACAGGGCTGGGCTATAGCTC
Organism: Glis glis; assembly: GCA_004027185.1. Taxonomy (NCBI): domain Eukaryota; kingdom Metazoa; phylum Chordata; class Mammalia; order Rodentia; family Gliridae; genus Glis; species Glis glis. Next base: position 28,180 of record PVJS01019795.1, read on the forward strand.
AGAGGTAGAATGCCTCTGGGGTCAACCTTCAGTACCTCCCCAAAAAAGTGCTAAATATTATCAACAGAAAAATGCAAAAACTACACTGAGATGTTAAACACCTATTAAAATGTTCCTCTCCTCTAAACTATGACAATACCAAGCGCTGACAAGGATCTGCAGCAACTGGAATCAGATATTGCCAGCAGGAATGCAGAATGGGACGACTGAGGTAGGATAGAAGATATAAAATATTAGATAGAAAGGAGACAAATTGGGAAGGAAAGGAAAATACAGTTTTAAAAATCTAAAAAACTTCATCCTTAGATTCACTTTACCGAGCTTGTTCGCTCACAAAGGTCCTTAATGAGCCACACTTTTAATTATAATAGCAGACCTGGCTTGTCCTTTTCTTAGGCAAGTTCTTCAACACGCCTGGCCTATACACTTTCAATCATAATGGCTTAGCTTCATACCTGAAATTCCTCAGATGATTAGATCCCAAAAGAGAAAGATTTTGTCAGTTCCCCATACCCCATCTTCTCGCCTGAATTTCCTGGGAGGAAGATCCCAGAGGAAGTCACACATTTGCCCTGTACCCCTGCTTCACACCTCAACTCCCTGGGAGAAATCTCACCTTTTGTCAACCTGAAAATTCAAAGAAAGGAGACCGCCATCCCATGTTGCCATGCGCCCCTAGCCACCCCCTCTCTAGGTCCCCTATAAGAAAAGGACTGTAAAGATCCCAGGCCGCTCTCATACGATCTCACACTCTCAAGGCGGCCCGCTTTTCCCTTGAACATGTTTCTCCACTTTTCTTGAATTAAACCTCTGTCTTGTCTCTGACTGGTTCGTGTTGAAATTCTTTTCGCCATGGAAGCCAAGGACCCCGAGGGTCCTGAGGTGAGTTTCTCTTTCCCAAACCGGGAAACTCCTCAGGACTCTCCACAGAATTATCGTGTTTTCCCGTGACATGGCCACTTTGGAAAATAAAGTTTGGTGTTTACTTACAAAACTAAACATATACTTATTATATGATTCAGCAATCCCACTCCTAGGTATTTGCCATAGACAAATGAATGCTGATGGTTACACAGAAATCTTTACATGCATGTTCCTAGGAACTACTCACAATCACCAAAATCTACAAACAACCAAAATACCCCACAGCTGGTACATTCAAACAAACCATGGTAGATCCATGCAATAAAATACTACTCAACAATAAGCAATAAAAAGGAACAAACTATTATTTTTTTGGTTTTTTGGGGGGGGTTGTTTGTTTGTTTGGGGACTTGGGGTGTTTTTATTGCTTTGTTTTGTTTTGTTTTTGTTTTGTTTTGTTCTGTTTTGGCACTGGGGATTGAACCCAGGGGCGTACTACTGATGAGCTATACTCCCAGCCCTTTTTTCATTTTTTATTTGAAACAGGGTCTCAGTAAGTTGTTGAGGTTCTCACTAAATTGCTGAGGCTAACCTCAAACCTACAATTCTCCTGCCTCAGCCTCCCAAGCACTGGGATTACAGGTGTGTGCCACTGTGCCCAGCGGAACACGCTAATGATGAATCTCAAATGCATTATCCTAAGCTGAATGAGCCAGACTCAAAGGCAACGTCCCATATGATTCCATTTAGATGCAGACATCCTGGAAAAGGCAAAACTGCAGGTTCAAAGAACAGAACCACGGTTTCCAGGGTGAAGGGTGCAGAGGAGCTGGTTTAGGTGTGGCAAGAGGGAATTTGTGGGTGATGGAACCGTATCTTAATTGCAATGGCAGTTATGTGACTATGTGTTTGTCAAAACTCATTGAAGAGAATATCAAAAATAATTAATTTTACTATATATAAATTTTATAAGGAAAAAAAGTGTGGTCAGAGTCTATCCAGGTCTAAGGCAGTGGTCTTAAAGTCTTGAATCAGCTGGGAACCCTGGACCACTTAAATCAGAGTTCAGACATTGGTAGCTTTTAAAACTCCTCAGGTGATTCACACAGATAGTAAATGCAGAGAAACACCAAACTCAGGACCAGTGGCATCAATGACATCTGAGGACATATCAGAAATGCAAATTCCTGGGGCTGGGGATGTAGCTCAGTGATAGAGCACTCGCCTAACAAGCACAAGGCACTACAAAAAAAAAAGCAAATTCTTAAACCCAAGCGCGGCCCTTCCCAACCCAAAACTAGAGGTGGGAACCTGAAATCTGTGTTTTAACAAGCCTTCCAGATGGTTCTGCATTTTGCTTAAGTTTGAAATTATCATCTCCATCTCCTGCAGTGTTAGGAGGATCCAGCACCTGGGTGACCCTGACTCCAGCCTCTTCCTTCCCACTGGGGCCCTTGACTCCTGACTGAAGGGCCCCTGTGCCTCAGTACCCCACTCTAAGCTTAATCTTAGACACAAGAAATTCCAGAGGCAGCATGGTGGACACTTTACCAGCACTGCTATTGTAGCTGTGACCTTGAACCTCAGCTCCTGGTATTTTTGTTCACCATTTGTGAACCCTCTATGGGTAATGCGAAATCTCTCAAATGAGGACCTTGCTCTGGGTTTTCTAGTCCAAACACAGAATACTATTTTTAAGTCAGCCTGCAGCCAGAGGTCATGAAGCAGATCTCCAGGTATACTGTTAATTCATTCTGACCTACTGTCCGCACACCCATTCCAGCCATTACACGTCACCATAGGTTTGAGAGCCTGTTTCGGAAGCTCAATAGGATCTCCCTCTAACAACAGAGTCACTCGAGCCATTCCCCTGACCCCAGTCCAGCCTGCTGTGGAACCTACTGTCACCAGATGACACTTCTCAAAAATACATCCAAGGTCCAACATTCTCAGGTCAAGTCAGTAGCGACAGTGATCATCTTCTGAACTTATTGCCACTCCTGCTGCTTTTTGTTTTAATGAAGCATCTGGGACTTCGGATGTTTTGATAGATTCAAACAGCCACTTTATCTGGGCGTGGTGGCGCACGCCTGTAATACCAATACTCGGGAGGCTGAGACAGAGGATCACAGGCTCAAGACCAGCCTCAGCAACTTAGTGAGACTCTCAGCAACTTAGCAAGACCCTGTTTCCAAATAAAAAAAATAATAAAATAGAGCTGGGGTGTAGCTCAGGGGTATTAAAAAAAACACCCTGGGTTTATCCCCAGTATGAAAAATAAATAAACAAACAAATAGGGCTTGGTTATAGCTCAGAGGTAGAATGCCCTGAGTTCAATCCCAGCACCAAAAAAAAAAAAGACACAAGCCAACATAACTCATGTTTGGCAGTTATCTTCTACCAAAGAATGGGAGAATTGTGCCTGACCATTCCCATTCTTGGCATAAATTACATTGAGCTGTTGGGTCTAAGAGGAAAAAGAGAAGAGGAACGGGCTGCAGACTAGAGCTATCAATTTGGCCCATACTGGACTGGGGCCAATACATGCGAAGTAAATACCACCTTTACAATAGTCATTTAACAGCAGCGTGGAAGATAACCCTTCCCCTCATGACAACCAAAACTGATCGAACTCATTCCAGTGGTTCTGTTTGGCAGAAAGGAATGAAAGGAATGTATTCTTTGGGATGAGTGATCGTGCATGGCTGTTCTTTTCCATCCATTCCCATTGCCACTGGGCCGGTGCAGCCCGTCACACACCCACGAAGGAGTGCTGCGGAGGCCCCAGGTCGGTGCCCCTGGCCCTGTGCCCTCCCATTCCGGGCCACCCTCCTCTGCCCTAAACCAACTCTCCTGAAGGGCAGCTGGGATTGCATTACTCCTGTGCCAGCAGCCCCCCGATGCCCCCATTCCAGGGGCTCCACTATTCAATGCCAGCCCACCTCACCCAATAGCCACCCCCTCCCCAAGATCCAGGTTCAACCACCCTGGCTCCCTTCCCCGCAGTGTCAGACTCCACCATGGCCCCCTCAGCCTCCTCCACCCCCTCCCCACATCCCCCACAAACATTTTCCCCAGTAAATCCCGTGCATGTCTAATCCCATTTCCATGTCTGCTTCTTTAAACTAACATGAACAGGGAGTGAGAAACAAAATATAACAAAAAATGTCTGGACAAGTTCGAAAATTTATCTCAGACTGTGAAGAGATGTAAAGCCCTTCTCCAAAGGAAATCCTCAACTTCAAGACTCTCAATTTACCCATAATCTAGCTAATTCTTCCTATTGATCCTAACACCTCCCAGTTTACAGATGTGAATCCTGAGCCTCAAGAGGTTGAGGGAATTGTCGGACTGTCCTGCAGCTAGTGATAGAATCAGGAGGGCTCTGGACTCAACATCCTAGTGTTCATTCAACTACACTTTAGTGGACTTGAAATATGTTTGGAAAACGGCATGTCACCATCTAACATAAAGTTGTATAAACCACTGTCGTCATCATCATCATCCTGATTTCTCCTTGAAGGTTTTCTCAGTAAGGTGAAAGGTGGGATGTGTCTGTCACACGGAATGTGGAAGACAGAAGAATGCCCCCAGAGCTGTCCACGTCCTAGTCCCCCGACCGTGATTATGCAGCCTTATGGAGAAGGGAACTTCACAGATGCGATTAGGTTAAGATCTTGAAAGGGGAGGTTACCCTGGGTCATCCCAGAGTAGTCACAAGGGTGTTTATGAGAGGAAAACAGGAGGACCAGAGAGAGAAGATGAGAGGACAGGAGCAGAGATCAGAGTCAGGGGGACATTGAAGGGGCTACTCTGCTGACTTTGAAGATAGAAGGGGCAGCCAGAGATGGTGGCGCATTCCTGTAATCCAGTACATGGGAGGCTGGGATAGGAGGATCACAGTTCAAGGCCAGCTTCAGCAACTTAGTGAGACCCTCAGCAATTTAGTGAGACCCTGTTTCAGAATAAAATTTTTTAAAAAGGAGCTGGAGGTGTAGCTCAGAGGTAGAATGCCCCTGGGTTCAATCCACAGTACCAAAAAAAAGAAGAAGGTGGAAGGGATGAAAGGAACTACAAGCCAAGGAACACAAGCAGCCTCTAAGAGGTAGAAAGAGCGAGGAAATGCTCTCCCCTAGAGCCCCCAGAAGGAACACAGCCCTGCTGCTGGCACCTTGATTTTGGAACTTGTGACCTCGAGAACTGTAAGAGAATAAAGTTGTGTTGTTTTAAGCCACTAAGTTTGTGGTCATTTGTTATGGTAGCGATAGGAACCGAATACACTGACACCCACCACTCTAACACTCACCCATACACACATGCACACACACACACACACACACACACACACACACACACCATCACCAACTGTACATCTAATCAGTTCCCC
>PVJS01019796.1:0-33329 GCA_004027185.1 Glis glis
AAAAAAAAAAAAAAAAAGAAGTAGTTGCATCCAGCCCTGATGTAAGAAAAGGAGACACACTGTAATGGTCAGGACAAGTGACCCATAGGATTCTTGCCATTAGTGGTGGGAGAGGACACTAGCTAGGCTAATAGCAACAGGGCATACCAATCCCTGCCCCCACACACCTGTGAGCATTTCTCAGGGCTGAATGCATGACCAGCCTTTTACACTAAAGATGGATACCACCTCATTGAACACAGAAACGTAGACACCTCAGTAAACCATGAAATTACTGTCACGTGGACACCACTGGAATCGGCATCATGTGGGTTAATAGTCAGTGGATAAAGAAACATCAATACCAAAGGTCAGGACAGTAGATGTGTGTGTGTGTGTGTGTGTGTGTGTGTGTGTGTGTTACTGGAGATTGAACCTAAGGTGTACTATCTCTGAGCTATACCCCCAGCCCTATTTTATTTTTTTTGAAACAGGGTCTTGCTGAGTTGGTAAGGGCCTCACCAAGTTCCTGAAGCTGATCTCAAACCTGTGATCCTCTTGTCTCAGCCTCCCAAGGACTGGGATTAAGGAACGCCCAGCTGCTTAATGATTAGGAAGCAACCGTGAGCCAAAAACTGAATCAGATGACTCAAAAATAGCCTGGTTATCATGATCAGGGCAAGAGAAGCAGGAAGAAGGCAGAGCATTGTGGAGCAGAAGCCACCTGAGCACTTGTCTGACAAGTAGGCAGGCGTGTCAGCACTGGCGGGCTTCCAAGAGGCCAGGCAGATGGGCGAGTGTCCAGAGGAAAAATGGCACTAAGGAAATCGTCTAGCATCAGAAACCAGAGAAGAGAGGGCCACAGGAGAGACGCGAGGAGCTCACAGGAAATCTTCCGTGGTCAGGCTCTCTTCCCATGCTGGCCCTGGTAGGTCTTCAGACATAGAAGGAGAGAAGAGAAGAGCTGAAGAGGCTTGGCAGTCTGGATAATTAGAAAAGAGTAGATGTGCATCCTGAGGTTGACTTACCAAGGGGACCCAGATTTTATTTCTACAAGTTAGGAGGTTGAATGCTGGCTTCATGCTCTCACCAGTGATTTTCAAAGGAAGTGTTTCTTGGGCCCATATTTATCGACACTGGAATGGATGCTGGTGGGCCCTGCTTTTGTGTACAGTATGGAAAAGCTCTGGTAGCTGACAGGCCCTCTGACTCAAATAAAGAAACAAGTAAGGGGGTATTGCATTGCAAGTCCCTACTGTGGATGGATGAGACCCCCACTCGGGGTATCTAATAGCCTCCATTACAGTCCCCACCCTACAAGCTTATTCTTCTGGGAGAGCTAAGAACTTGAGAAAAATCACACCTAATTTTGTATTTACTTCATGTACAAACGTGAAAATTTTTGATGAAAGATCAATGACTACTTGAGTTTCTCATCTTTTTTTTTTTTTTTTTGCGGTACCAGGGATTGAACCCAGGGGCGTTCTACCTCTGCGCTACACCCCTGGCCCTATTTTTTATACTTTATTTTGAAACCGGGTCTCACGAAGTTGCAGAGGCCTCACTAAGTAGAGGGGGGGAGAGAGAGAGAGAGAGAGAGAGTGCTGAGGCTGGCCGCGAACCTGGATCCTCCAGTCTCCGCCTCCCAAAGTACTGGGATTACAAGCGTGCCCCACCACGCCCGGCCAAGTTTCTCATCTTGAGGATCTGATACTTTGAAAATCCTGAAATTTGTAGCATTTGTGGGTGTGCGGTCTCAGCATGACTTCCTTGTGTTAAGTGTCTTGGCTAACTCACACTGCCTCCCAGAACCTATTTTGGATTCTGAGCCATTCTCTGAAGTATGATTTCAATGGCCAGTAATGGTTCCCTTTCTGTAGGTTGGCCAATTGTGGCTTCAGTGTTAATCTCTCTCGAGTTATTTTTGTTGTAGAATGGCTCTCTTGAAAATGGATCTATCTGCAGAGCATTTCTGGCCGGTAAAGAAAAAGGTGGTTTAGGGTGGTAGATGCTTTCTCACCAGCATTTTATCATGGAAACAATTTTAAGCTACAAGTGTAAAGACATTAGACCCCTGGTCCTCTTCCTCTGACATCATGTGACCTTGGACAAGTTGGTTTGTAGCTCTGAGCCTCAGTTTCTTAATTTAAAAGACGAAGCAAGGAAAAGCTGCTCCAGGGACAAGAAGAGTTGCTATGAAGGTCAAGCGAAAGAATGTACAAAAATGTTTTGTAAATTCCTAGGACACAGCCAGCGTAGGGAAGTTTTATTTATTTTCGTCTTGTCTTTCTACAAGGCTGATCCTGCAGGCAGTATGTGCAGGCAAGAGAAAGAAGTCAGCCAGTCAAGCAAGAAAGAAGAAAATGGTGTTCTCTCAAGGAAAATTAGGAACGAGTCAGCAGAAAGATCTGGCAAAACAACAAAATAGGAAAGCAGATGAGTAGGAAGCCGGTGCCAAGACTGATTCGAAGATCAGCTGCCTGGTCCTCAGTGACTGGCCATGAAGGAGACGGGATGTGGGGAGCTTCAGAGGAGGCACAGCACACTGGTGTGTGTCCCTGAAAATTAGCTAGGGAGGGAATGCTCACGGATCTCTGCCTTTGGGTTTCTTCATAGCAACACTGAATGTTTTCCCATGTTTCCAGAAGAACCCAAGACCCGTGACATAGCTAGTAGAATCAAAATGTCCAAGTGGGGACTCAAGGAAGGGATATAAAATTCCCCAGATATGCCGGGCGTGGTGGCACACGCTTGTAATCCCAGTACTTGGGGGGGGGGGTGAGACAGGAGGATCGCAGGTTCGCAGCCAGCCTCAGGAACTTGTGAGGCCCTCCGCAACTTAGTGAGACCCTGTTTCAAAGTAAAGAATAAAAAATAGGGCTGGGGGTGTAGCTCTGAGGTAGAATGCCCCTGGGTTCAACCCCCAATTCTGCAAAAAAAAAAATTCCCTAGATATACCTGGGTGTCAGAGAAGTTCTTGAAGTGGATATTTGGAACATGACTGGAATCACTACTAAATGTCTACTGCTCACCACCGAAATATAAGATGCTTGCTTAGATGTGTTCCTATTTTTAATCATATTGATTTTAAGTGCTCATATTCTCCTCTATTACTGAAAATGTTATGTGTGGAGGATGCAGAGGAGGAAAGAAAGATCCTCTATTTATGACTTACACAAATAGGATTGATCATAAAAGAATGAATTGTACATTAGAGCTGGTGTGGAGGGGAAGGCAGAAGAAGACATTTGGCACACACACATTTGAAAAGGCTACAGGTTCAAAAAGAAATAAATCACTAGTTCTCCCCTCTTAAATTTAAGAGGGTTTCCAGAAGACCAGTGATTCCAGGAGGAGAGAAAGAGACTTAATCCTAAGGGTTTGGCCGTTACTTTCATGTTTTGAGTTTGACAACTTACATCTTCTATATTTTATGCTTGTTGCACTAAATTATAAGTTTCATATGGTGGGGAAGATATGAAATCATGGTGTTTTGACCCATTTTCTGTTGTTATAACAAAATACTGGAGTCAGGGTAATTTGTAAATAAAATAAGTTTATTAGGCTATTAACTCCCAGTTCTGGAGGTCCAAGAGTGTGATGTGACCGCTTCTGCTTGGCTCTGGTGAGGGCCCCATGGCAGATGGCATCACAGTGGTGGGGGCACGTTCAGGGACTAACGTGGAGCCCCCATGAGAATGACATTAGTCCCTTCTGAGGGCAGCGCCCTCAATGACCTAACCATCCAACTGAACCCCACCTCTGAAAGACTCTGTCACCTCTTACTACCACCACCTTGGGGACCAAACTTCCAGCATGTGAAACTTGGGAGGATACAGTCAAATAATGTCCAAACCAGGTCACAAGAGAAAAATCAACAACTCTGTCTATATTGTGTTATTCCTAGCATTTCTTTTATGTCTTCTGAGCTAACATGTTTGCTTCTTACTATTTCGACCTTACCTAGTTATTTGGGGTCCTGTAGTAGTTTGCTTTCTTTTAAATCATTAAAAGGGGTTTAGCTTCTTGAAAATGATACAGAATCAGCTGAACAGGGTGTGTGGAGATGGGTGAACACAGGGCTGCCGTGGCCTCCTGCTTGGAGAAGGAGGAGCCACTCTGGGACGGATGGACTGACTCATTAACCACCATTCAACTTCACCATCAGGACAGACAGTGCCCTGGGCCATCAGCCATGAGAGCTGGGACAGAGACAGCGCAGGAGGTCAGGAGTTTGGTAAGATGCTGGGTTGGTGCCCAGCGAAAGGCATGAATGGAACCAGGGATTGAAAGTCAAGCTGACTGACACTGGCAGGAGGAGACTTTCTCAGAGTCTTGAGAGGAGAGAATATGGAGTTTGCATGTAGGAGGGATGTGAATAACCTCTGTCACCACCAACAGCTTGTCGAATTGGACATGCTAAGGCTTGAACTCACTGATCCACGGTTTAGGTAGTTGTAGCCAGCACCGAGAAGCAGTCAGCTGTATGCTCCTGGCAAGAGTAGAGAGAGGTGAGGGCAGGAGAGGAGCACCCTCGCCTGGGAACCTGAGGAGGAGTTAGGGGGACTCTAAGCAGGTCCCCCTACCTCAGTCTCGCCACTCCCTGCATTTTCCAGGACACACCAACAAACTGCTTCTGTGCTTTTATTACCAGGGTCGTTAAGCCTTTCTGGTGGTGGAGAGTTTTAACACCGAAAGACAGTTGCATGAGTCTGAAACCTGTCTCTTTATAATGTGCACATATCAATACTGCTCTTCCCCCAGGAGCAAAACAAGAACAGGTCTATCACACTCCTGATGCTCATGCAAGTCTGGAAGACAACCATCAAAATCCCCTTCATCTTCCCTCTCTAGGTAGTGCTCCTCCACTTGCTCCAGTTCCCAGACTCCAGCAACCTGGGCATCGTCTCTAGAGAGCCCTGGCTTATTGCTTTCACTCCTAGAAACAGTGACACCCTCAACTAGACCTGCTTCTGCAGAAGTGGAGGGAGAGGGTGTCTAGATGACAGCATGAGGGGTTCGAAATGGCTGGGCAGTCTAGGGCAGGGGATGTAGGAACAGGAAGAGTTAACAGAAACCATCTGTGAACAAACAGAAACAGGGAAGGATAATAATAGACAGAGATAACAATGGCCCGGCAGGGACAGGACAAGTTGGAATTCTGAGAACAACCTGCGTGAGCAGATTCCAAGAGTAACCAAGAGGGAGGGTGAAGAAGGCCACAGCACCACAAGGCGATGGCACCAGGAGATCAGAAGAGCCCGCCACACTGCGAAGATATCACTGGGGGAATACACATTCAAATTAGGGATTGAGACTAGACTCTGAAAGGACCAATGATTGAGACGAGACTCTAAAAGGACCAATTACAGTGAAGATTCGAATGAAGGATTGAAACTAAACCATGGACACTGTGTCCCAGGATCCAAGTCAGACCAATCAGGGACAAATGAGGGAATCACAAAATGGAATCAAAACTGGTCTGCCGAAAGCCTTCAGTGGACACACTGTGAGGTGGCCTCCCCTGTGTGGGGGCTCTGCTGTCCTCTCTTCCTCTGCAGTGGTGTTGTGTGTGGACATTGAGAACCAGCAGTGTGCAATTGCTGGTACTCGGTCTGGGCTACTCTCAGCGTTCACCACGGCCCAATAGGGTATTACACTTCCATTCTTTCTTGGCTTCTCCTTGGTTGTAATTCAAGTGGACATTAGAGCCTGGAGCTGTCCAATCACTGGCACTCGGTCTGGGCTACTCCTATAGAGTATCAGAAAGCCCCACTCCGCCTCTGTGCCCACTACAACCCAACAGGGTGTATCACCTCCACTTTTCCTGGGATTAAAGTAAATTCTATACTCTCACCCTTACTCTTCTGTTGCCTGTGAATTTCATTCTTCCACTTGGTAAGACCAGGACCCAGTAAGAAAGATCCAGTATCAATAAGACAGCATTTCTTCCTAGAAGGACTGCAGGAATTGGTAAGCTCTGGTCTGCCCCCAGCCTATTAGAGAGGCACTCATTTATTTTAACTTTGCAAAGAGGGATCTGGATGGATTCATCGGGAGCATCTGTGTCTTCCTCCCCTGCCCTAAGTAGCCATCTGGTAATCTGCTGTTCCACAGCGCAGGTCTTCCGGGGATTCTTAGAAGCACAGCAGCAGCTTCTGTGTGATGGGATCATGGTAATGGATGGGAAACTTGGTGGAAACCAAGGATGCAGGGTTTCTTAAAGAACCTGTCAAGACCAAGGCTTAGGAGCATGCCGTGTGAACCTAGCGGGACATGGAGTATTTCTGAAAATCAGCCTCTCATCTCACCTCTCCCTATATCGACTGAAGGGGGAGGGGCCTGAGACTCAGACCCACTTCTCTGATCTTCTCTGACTCCCTAGAAGAGTGTCAGGGTGGGGAAGGAACATTCATGGGGCAGCGCCTTCATGAAGTGCCCACTGCAGGGCACGGAGCCTCGGGATGGGCTTGGAGGCACTTGCTTTCTTTCTCCTTGGAGATCGACCACTGTATTAACTCCCAGCAGAGCTGGGATGACCGTGCCACCAGCTCCTCATGCAGTTTCGCTTCCATCTGGTAATGGAACACCACAAAATTGTGAGAAGATAAACCTTTGGAGCGAATACTTTATTTTTTCATTTTCTCCCATTTTGAAGTCAAGAAATACAACAGTTTCCAGTTTCTTTTTAAAGTGATTTTTCTCCTCCAGGTTTTAACCCCTCCCCCTTCACCCCTGAAATCTCACGCAGATAAATTTTTTTAACCATCCAGTCTCCAAACCTCACGCTCCTTTCCCCGCCTCCCCTCTTTTCTAATCTTTCCTGTCGCCAGCCTCCGTGCACATCCTATTACTCTATCTTGTTTCTCTCTCCGTGTGCACCAGCCATGGGGCCTTCGATCCTGGCTTGGGAAAATCTTACTCTGGGCTCATCTGTGCCTCCCGATGTCTTTCACTTCCTCTGTGAGTAGAATTGTAGGATTAAATGAGGAAGGGGTTGCAGATGTCCTAGGAAATGGTTTGCTTGGCCGTGCACATGCCCATTGGAGTAGCCCTAGTGATGGCTGTGGAGCTTTGCTTGAATACCGTCAGAGCTGGGGAACTCACCACCACTGCAGACCATCCCTCCTCTAAGTGGATGCTGTAACTAGAATACACCACTGAACGGAGCAGTTGAGTTGGCCAGGTGCCCAGTCCACAGGGCACTGGGTGGCAGTCTTGGAGCTTTTCTCACCCTACCACCTCTGAAAAGAGGTCAGCCCCAACTCTACCATTCCTATGGATTCTTGTTTCGGAGAGTCCAGAAAAGTGGAGAAGAAAGAGTTTCATGGGCTCTGCACAGTGCTAGTAAACAGGTCATACCATTCCCCTGATCATGTAAGCAAAGGTGTCCACCGTTCCTTCCTCATAGTTAAAATTGCCTTAGCAACTAAGCACAGATTTTACCCCTGTTTTACATAGAAGGAAACTGAGGCTCAGAGAACTTAAGTCACTTGCCCACATTCACCACCCAATGAGTAAGAACCGAGCCTAGGTCGTACTCTAAAACTGTGTTAGTAGTAGCAACGATGTAGTAGCCATGTCCCACTCTAAAACTGCTCCTAGCCCCTGTCCCCATTACCCCCAACCTGGCGATGGTTAGGCAGGGTCCCAGCTGGCGCCGGGAAGCAAGGACGGAGCACTGGCAGGCCAGCAGCAGGGAGGTTACACAGGAATCCCAAATAGAGCACTGCTGAGGGAAGAAGATGTAGGTGAATCACTAAGTCCACTGAGACGTGGGGACCAGAGAGGAGAAGGCGGAGGGGCAATGGTTGAAATCAATTCTAGTACTTCTCTACTGAGAGACCAGGTAAATCGCAGAACATGAAAGAGAATTCTTTAGGAGGAAAACAGTGTATTTAGTTTTGCAAAATATTGAATTTGGGGTAAAAGTTTGGGGTAAAAACACACATGTAGGAAAGCCCAGCACAAATAAAAACTATGAGCCTAGAAGTCAGAAGATAGATCAGTGTTCCCTCTGTAGGACAATGCCTAGAAGTGGTGAATGGGACCTTGGCCAGACCCTGGCTTAGGCCAGAAGGAGAGAGTGAGACCTGTGTAGTGGCACAGCAGGGCCCTCCTTCTTTTCGAGGAGTCTGCAATTGTGAAAGGCAAGAAGGTTGCATGGAGCGGCAGGAGGAGGGTGAGGGCACATCATGGGATTAAGAGAGGATAACCAGCCCTGTTCACGTGCTGCAGAGAGTGAGCAGGCTGGAAATTAAAAGATGCCGCTGAATGGCAGCTGGGGCTTCCCTGGGAGAACTCAGGCAGGAATGTTGGGCATGTATGCAGTGGGGTAGAAGCAAAGAGACAGTGAACGAGTGACACAGCATCTGCTTTTCTTATGAAGCTTTATGGTAGGTTAAAAAAAAAGAAAGAGTAGAAGGGAAGTGTAGCCATGGATTTTTTAATTTAAATAATGATTTGAGCTGGGCATGGGGGCACACACCTGTAATTCCAGTACTTAAGAGGCTGAGACAAGAGGATCACAGGTTCAAGGCCAGCCTCAGCAACTTAGCAAGACCCTGTTTCAAAAAAATAAAATGGGTTCAGGGTGTAGCTCAGAGGTGGGATGCCCCTGGGTTTAATCCCCAGTACCACAGATGATGATGATGATGTTGATGATGATGATGATTTGAGTTGTATTCTATAGACTTAGAAGAGGTAGTAGTGAGCCGGGCATGGTGGCGCACGCTTGTAATCCCAGTACTTGGGAGGTGGAGACCAGAGGATCTGGGTTCACGGCCAGCCTCAGCTACTTAGTGAGGCCCTCCTCAACTCAACTTCGTGAGACCCGGTTTCAAAATAAAGGATAAAAAATAAGGCCGGGAGTGTAGCTCGGAGGTAAAACGCCTCTGGGTTCAATCCCCGGCACCGCAAAAAAAAAAAAAGAAGAGGTAGTAGTGGAAGAGGAAGGGTTGATGTGTAGGGCAGGTGTTCCAGGTGGGGGAGGGGTTAAAGTTCAACAAGGGGGATGGGGCTGAGACATCAAGGTTGGTCTCTGGACAAATGGTCACTTCTTTCCTTCCAGTGGGAGAGGAGGGGTGGAGGAGGGGTGTAGACACTGGCACTCACTCGAGGGAGGAAGAGTGGCTGATCAAGAGCTGGACACTCTGGGATTGGTGGCATTGGAGTGAGAGAAGGAAAGATCAGAGAATGGAGAAAGAGAGAATGAGATTTTCAACTCAGTTTACTGAGTGGATAATGGAGCCGCCAACTGAGATAGGAAGTATCAAAGGAGAAAGAGGTCATAGGACTGTGGGAGAGTTCATTTTGGGGCCTATTGAGGCTTGATGCCTGTGAGGCATGAGATGGAGACGGCTGGCTAGAACCATCATTACAGGAGCTCCCCCAGCAGCACGGGGTCCTCCGCCCCATTGGTCTTCCTGACTGTGTCTGACAGTCTCCAATTACCACGGTGTCCCCATTAGTTCTGTGCTATATTTAGTTATGTGGAAATCTGTGTCTCTAATTTAATCACGAACCAGGTAGTCATGGAGATGGCATCAAGCCCCTGGCTGCCCTATCAGCCATCGCAAATGATGGAAATAAGCAGGATATGCAGATTGACACCCCAAGTCGAAAGAAGACCTTGCCTCCAGGCCTCGGATCGGCCACTTTGGGCCCATTGCTGTTCACTAGGATTCGGTGATTTGAACAATATCATCGTCACAGTCTTTGTGTCAATGTCTGCTTTTCCCTTTGTCTGTTTCAGATATATCAACACTCCTACACTGGATATTATGTCCTGAGCAAACTTCCTCACGGGTAAGGTGGATCTTTCATTTTCTTTTAATTAGAAATCTGTAGACCAGCATGATTGTAGAATGTTGACTGTGTGCTCAACTCAGGGCAGGAAGCAAGGTGTCTTGACTCCTAAGGGAAGAGTCCTGGTGTGGCCGAAACCCTGTGGCTTACCTCTGGGTAACTGCTGAAGGGTGTTGGGGTCACTGGAGTCCAGCTGCTGGCCCATTTGTGAAGCCCCCACTCTAGAACAACTCTGCCCACTCCCTGCTCTGGTTCTAGAATTCTCTAGGCTCCATGGAGCAAGATGGCCCCGGTGCTGCCCATCAGGCGATACCACCTCGGGCATGGGGGTTGGCCCAGGGCTCCAAGACAGCTCCTGGCCATATCCATGCTGCTACAGATAAACCTCCCTCCTGCCTCCATATGCCATCACAGAGGAACCAGGATGTTGACTGAGGATGAGCAGTGCTCTGCGAGGGGCTAGGGCAAGCAAGGCGGGCAAAGCCACTGGTACCGGAGCTGGCTCTGCCCAGCAGCCTCGGGTGTATCAGCAGGTATGAGTTCATGGATCAGGGTCTTTTCTGGTGTCATGTTCCCAGGAGTGGGGTCTTGGTGCCCACTTCCCACCAGATCACCCAGCCTCATGCTTTTCCTGACTTGAAATTGTACTGCTCAGCCTGCCGAGCCTCTCAAAAGTGCTCATCAGGAGCCCAAACATATATGTGGAAGGAAAGACATAAGAGCAAGAGTGATTTTTTTTTTTTTTTGGATAAGGGGAAGTACTTGGAATTGAACCCAAAGGCATTCTACCCTTCAAGTCACACCCCTCCAGCTCTTTTTATTTTTTTTGAAACAGGGTTTCCCTAGGTTACTAAGAGTCTCACTATGTTGCTGAGGCTGGCCTTGAACCTGCAGTCCTCCTGTCTCAGCCTCCCAAGTACTGGGCCTGCAGGCATGTACCACCGTGCCAGGCTGAGATCAAGTGTGATTTCTTAGTTTTAAGTTCTGAGTAGACATAACACACATCATCTCCATGCATTTCCAGTAGCCTCACTCTCCAACCCCACGGACAGGAAAGACACCGGTGAAAGTTCCATGGAGACAGTGGTTGAGTCAGACACAGTCAGAGAACTAGGAAAGTTCAGCAGGAATGGTTTTCCGTTGTTTTCATTTTTATTCCTCTCTCTCTCCTCTCCTCTCCTCTCCCCTTCCTTCTTCCTTCTCCCCTTCCTTCCCCGATTCTCTCAGCATTTCTCCCTGAACTTCTTGTTCTCCATCCCCCTTTCTCTTTCAGTTCTTCAATGTTTTCTATCATCATACTTTGGAAAGATTAGGTGCTCAGGAATGTTTAGAAAGAAATGGAATCATGCCGCTGGCCAGGTCATGTCAGCTTCTGTGAATATGTAGGCTGAGGCATTCTAATCTTCCCAAATTTAAACAAACAGCAGGAGTTGTTAAAAAGTATTGTTCCAGAGGAAAGCATTAATCACAGCGGGAATGTTGACAGTTGCTGCTGTCTGTTCTCGACTAAGCTTCAGTAGAATTTGGGGATGTCCTTGGAAAACAAACACGGAAAATGTCATTTTGTTTAGACCTCAGACAAAGGAGAGATGCATGCATGGAGATATGCCACAAAATGTGATTGATAGTTGCTATTAGATTATTCTAAAAATTAAGCCAAACAGCACTGGGGTATGGCCCAGTGGTAGAGCGCTTGCCTAGCATGTGTGGAGGCCTGGGTTTGATCCACAGCACAGCACAAGTAGTAGGAGTAGTAGGAATAATGGTAATATTGAAATCAGAGAAAGTGAAGATGGCCTACCCTAGTAAAAAGAGTATCCATAGGGATCCTTCATTAAAAGCATACCCATTCTCAGGAAGCCATGGACTGCATGTTTTCTCTCACATACGGAAGCTAGAAAGAATAGGAAATGAAAGGGACTTCAGACAAATGAGAGAGACCAACAGAATAGTGGAAGGGGGATGGGGAATGGAGGTTATGAGCAGAATTGATGAAGGAAGCAGTTCAAATAATGCTGTGTCCATACATGGAGTTACCGATACCAATCTTCCTACTATGTGTGGAGAGGGGGCAGGGTGGGTCTGGAGAGAAGCACACACATGTATGCTTTCATCACTTTGCATTTGACTATGGGGTAGGATTACAATGCACCAATAAAAGTATTTTTAAAAGCATATTTCAAATAGAAACCCAAATAATCTTCAGTAAAAGGAAATTATTCTATTCCTTTTCAAGCAGATATACATCTTCTAAGGTCATGGCAGACAGAAATATAATTATGCCTTGAGATTTATCTACCCTTTCTGGGAACAATAGAATCCGTCGTAGATGATGGATCTCTCATTCCATCTTACATAAATTTGTAGAACTCAAAACTCTAAAAGCAGTTTATTCCCAACATATCGTGTTAATATTTTACTGCACTAGTCGGAGTTTAGGAGAAACAGATTCTACAAACTTGGCACGAGAGTTGGCCAGACAAGATGGCAAACCCCAGGGCAAGAGAGTTGACGGAAGCTCCGTCCATGTTCAGCCCCCTGGGACCTTGCAGCCATCCCTTCTTAGATGATACTGACATGTAAATACCGCCTTTGGTGTTTTTAAACAATGAGAGTAATAATAATTGCCATTGTTTACCGATTGTGTTGTATGCACCTTTCTCCCTGCATGACAACCTTGCAGGAAAAGCTTTCTATCGACATTTTAAGTGAGAGCTCAGAGAGGTTGAGTCACCTGCCCGGGATCTCACAACCCATATGAAGAAGAGCCAAATCCCAGTGCAGAGCCAGCTGACTCCAAACCCCGTGCTATCCAAGCAACCCCTTTGGATTAATTCAATTTAAGATAGAATTTAACAGTACAGAGAACAAATACAGCTATGAAGGCCACAATTCTTGTGAAGTGCTGGTTTACTTCCTCCCTAAGCATTCTGATATGTTTGGAAGACATAGCAGATTATTTGTTTTGTTTATAACCTCTGGTGGATATTGAAGTCAGTGCCCCATCCCATCACCACTTCCACCCACACAGCATCACTAACATGGCACTGCTCCACAGCCCCAACTCTTCCTGGTTGTCAGAAGATCATTGATGGGAAATTCATTAATTAATCAATTTCAAATGTTGTCAAAATCTTGTCTGTATTAATATGAGCTGAACCACCCTTTAGCCTGGAACTTCTGCAATTTCAACCTTCAAAATGGTCTCCTTTGCCCCTCTGAAGTCAGCTGTGCACCTGCTCCACCAGGTGGCAAGAAATTAATACAGCCCAGGGTCTTACGGCTTAGGCTGTAGAAACTGGATAGAGAGGAAAGCACATTTGTCTTGTAAAAGTATAAATATCTCTATTGAAATATTTAAGTTTACATTATTCATATACAAAAATATTGAGATTTTCTTGGTAATTCTGAAGACAGATATCTGTATCTTTTCCATACTTACTCACCTTTCCTTACCCTGCTCCTTCCCCTACATTAACACCAGAGACCAGTCCATCTCTGGGATGAGATTATTTGTTGTTTACAAGTTGATTTCTCTAGCCTCAGGCTTTCTGACCAGTCACAGATAAGGGTTAAATTAATTCTGCAATGCCCTCAAATTCCTGGCTTCCTTCCATTTTGCAAATGGCAGGAGAGGGTCTGAAGAAGACACCTTTCCGTCCCATCTCTCTCTGCCTCTGTCACATGCATTAGTTTCAGTCCTTCTGTGGCTTTGACTTTGTAGCTGGAGCCAGGTAGAATTCAATTTGCATGTAATGGCTGGAGCTTCAATTGGAACTCAACAGCTGAGTTCAGTTTATTCAAAGATCTTGACCCTACAGGTGGGTTTGTTGGGCTTCCACACCCCAAGTCTCCAACGATTGTGTTCTTAAAGCACATGCATCTTTTACACACATTTGTTTTCTTTCATAGAATTAAAGCTGGTTCTTTTTAACACAATACATGTCACTAAAAGTTTTTATATGAAAATGTCAATAAAATGAAGCAATCTTCCACAGTAAAGATTGTAGACAGTTAAATGTTCTCCAGCAGAGATATGTTCTATGTTTTCATACAAGTTTTTTTTATAGACTTGGCTGCCTCTTGACATTTTCCTGGCATGACATTTTTCTTGAATTATTTTCCCTTTGGTTTGATTCCTTAAAAACAAAAAAGTTTGTGCGAGTATTATGTCATCTCATATCCATTAGGATCATTCTGAAAATCACACAGACTAGAGAAAATCAACTCCTTTAAAAAAAAGTGAGATCTAATTCACTCTGTGCAGTAAGAAACTACACAGAATAATGGTCCAATGTTTTAAGTATATATACAGAATTCTATCACTAGAACAATGAGCATCAGAAATAATATATATATATATATATATATATATATATATATATGCACTGTACTTTCCTGGATATAGGATTTAGGTATACATACATATACACCACTACTGTAAATTTTATGTATCCTTATTATTGTAGTCAGTCTAAACAATAAAATTAAAACATAAAAAAGAAATATTGGACATGTCCCTTCATTGAGTAGCATTGGCATTTTTAATACACTTTTATTGGTGCATTGTAATTAAACATCATAGTGAGGCTCAATGTGACACAAACATTCATGCACACAGCACTAGGTGTGTTTCCCTCCAGGTCTCATTCTGCCCCTTCCCTCTCCCCATACATATTATTGACATTGGTATTGATAACTTCATATACATACATGGTATTATTTGAACTGTTTCCTTCTTCAAGTATCCCTTTGCCCCTCCCATCTCCCTTCCCAAATCCATTTCCTCTATTCTATTGGTATCTCTCCTCATTTATCTAAAGTTCTTTTTTTGTTTCCCAATTTCTCTCTAGCTTCCACATGTGAGAGAAAACATACTGGCCCTTCACTATCTGAGACTGGCTGATCTCACTTAAGATTCTCTAGTTCCATCCATTTTCCTACAAATGACATAATTACATTCTTCCTATAGCTGAGTAAAATTTCACGTGTGTACAAACCACAGTTTTGTAATCCATTCATCTGTCGATGGATACCTAGGCTGGTTCCATAATTTGGCTCCTGTGAATTGTGCTGCTATAAACATGGATATGCATGGATCACTATAATATTCTGACTTCACTTCCTTTGGAAAGAAACCAAGGAGTGGAATCGCTGGAGGTTCCATTCCTAGTCTTCTGAGCAACCTCCACACTAATCTCCATAGTGGCTACACTAGTTTGCAATTCTGCCAACAGTATATAAAGGTTCCTACTTCCCTACATCCTTACAGGCATTTATTACTTTTGTATTCTTGATGATTTACATTCTAACTGGAGTTATATGGAATCTCAGTGTAGTTTTGATTTGCATCTCCCTGATTGCTAATGATGTGGGTTCTAGCAACCCCAAAGCAATAATAGAATAGAGACTGAGAAGTATTCCAAGGTATTTTTTACATTCCAGGTCATCTTCTGCCAATAACATTGCCGTGACTTTGCTTGCCTACTGGTATTTTTCAGGCACCAACCAAAAATGGTACAAAAAAGTGTATTCCTTTAAAATTGAAACTAACGTTTTAGAGTCATCCTCTGCATCTTCAAAAATAATAAAACGAATCATAGATCCTTCTGCCTAGAATTACACTCTTAAGTTTTATAGATTGGGATACAGAGAGACTGTCCATTTATTTAGGAAGTGGAACTCCAGGTAGAGAACACATGACACCCCCAGTGCCTCACCCAGTAGCATGATGCAGGTGTGAAGGAATTTGCTCTACAGTCACAGACACCTAATTGCTCCCTCTGACTTCCAGCTTTGTGGCTGAGAACTATTTTACTTCCACAGACCTTAGTTTCCATATTTTTTAAATAATGATGATTTGATCAGCATTTTCACCACAGGGACCCAAACACCTGACATGCAAAACTTAGAGGAAGAAGAAAGTCTATTTGTTCACAATTCTGGAGATTTTAGCCCATGTTAGACTGGCTTCCAAGCAGGAGCCGGGGCTGCAGATCCTCAGGGCATCATGGCAGGGAGTAGAGAGAGGGTGAGAGCCTGTGTCAACTCATGGTGGCAAGGGAGAGAGGAGCAGGAATCTGTATCGGCCACCCAGGAAAACACTATCCCTGGCTACATCCTCAGGAACCTCTCCTTAACAATCAAGTCCTACCTCCAACAGGGCTGCCTTGTCTGACACATGAGGTCTGGGGACATTTTAAATCTAAACCATAACAGATGATAATAACAGCACCCACCCCATAGGCTCCTTATGAGAATTGAGTGGAATTATACATGCAGAAAGCACAGAGAAGAGTTTTGCTTCTGATGAGCACTTCAGTCTTAATATTGCAGTATGAACCTGACATAAATTTCTAGTCTTATAATTAAATATTATGAGACTTTACTTTCTAGCCAGCCCAAATCCCTTCTGTTACAAGTAGAGGGATAATATTCCTCTACAATAACAAAATTTCCTTTATTTTTCTAAGCTGAGGCTTGTTCTGCCACACTCAAGGAATTATAAGGCCTGTGTAATTTTAATTTCCCCCTTAAAAGAGCTGTCTGTAGCCTCAACTATCTACAATTCTAAATGCTCAGTGGATTATTATTTATCTCATCTCACTCTGACCTAGTGCAATTAATTTTTAGGCATCCTTGTTTTGCCTCCATTGCAAGCAGGAAAGGCACTTTATGTCAGCAAATGTTGTTTGAATCTTCATATTGAACAACTGGAGATTGGTTCCTGTTCTCAAGAAGTTCAGATTCTTGTTGAAAAGGAAAGATACAGACATATAACAACACATAATGAAATGCATCCAATGAGTATTTTCAATCTGAGCAGCAGAAAAGGGAGAAAGAGCAGCGGGCATCCTGACCTCATAAACAGTCTGTCTCAAGAGGGAAGTTTGGCTTGACCTGACCCTTGAGCTTAGTCAGTTTTTGTTGGTTTGTTCTAATAGATGGAGACAGGAAGGAGCTGTTCCTAGGCCAGGTGAAGCATTCAGTGAGCTTGAACTTTGCAGCGAGCCAGTGCTCCCTGGAACAGGGGAGGTACCAAGCCAGGCTGGAGCTGGGTGTGCAACTGGGACCTCATGCAGGTAGAGCCAGGGTTGAGGGGGACTTCTAAGATGTGGCTGGAGCACATGTAACCTCAACACCATCCAGTGTGGTTGGTTTTTGCAATAAGAACACGGCAAAGGTCTTGAGTTAAAGAGAGATGTGATGGATTGTAGGCTAAGTGCCTATGTACAGGATCATCTGAAGGACAGGAAGATGAAAATCCTGCATTCAGCTAGGAGATCTGGGTGTGGGGGTGTCATGAAGACTGGCCTGGGACTCTCCACAGGTGGTATGGACAGTGGAAGGCTCAGTCATTGTAGAAGCCACATTGATTGTGATGGTGGGTGGCTAGTGTTCTTCTGAAAAATGAAGACAGATTTCGAGTGTTTGTGTTCCATGCCCCTCTAATTAAATCTTTGGCAGGCTATGCACTGTTGTGAGTGGAGCCTGGTGCATGGGAAGATCTGCAGTGGTGAGTTCAGCAGGGCATCAGTGAAAATCCTCAGGATCAGTGTGGGCGCCTCTGCAGCTTAGCATGCTTCCTTTCCAAACATCTCCTATCGCGGCAGGTCTCCCGGGACCCTCCAGCTGCACACACGCAAACACACTTTGGCTCTGCAGAGAAAGCTTCCAGGGGTTGCATGACTGGAATTATTTCTACATCTTGGGGAAGTACCAACTGTAGAAGAAAGAGATGTTCCTAGCATGGCATTTATGTGTCTCTGCCCGGCATGGAAGATGGAGAATCTTGCTGGGATTTGACGTTCTCAGATTTTCAGTACTGTGGACAGCTCCCAGGCCAGCCTGTAAGACCTGCACTGTCTTGGCTGCTTCTCCAGAATTCTGCCTCTCTCCCCTCCCATCTTCCTTGCCTGTCCTCTCTCTTGCTGAAATCCAGACTCTTGGCAAGCGTTCCCCAAGAGCATGGGCTTTGCAGTCAAATAAACCTGGGAGTAAGTTCCCAGTTGGTCTCGCTACCTGTGTGATCACAGAAAAGTGACTTCACCTCACTGGACAGTCGCTCCGTGTATAAAATGTTGAGTGAATAAGGCTCTTGTGAAGGTCATACGAACACTGTCTGGTTATGAGGCAGTGTACTTGAGTTCCTGTTTTGGTGCGTAGAATGTACTACAGGCTCTATACATGGTGGACACTAAGACCTTCCACAATATGGCCAAATTGAGTTAATTACCCTTCCCTACAATTTCCCTACATTTGGGGCAGAAAACAAATTTCATCCTCAATGCTAATTCTGATCAATTGGCAATGGCTTCCTGGAGCTCTGAGCTTAAAAGTTGGCTGATACCCTGCCTGGCTCCCGGGGAAAGAATGCCCTGATTAAAAGTTAACATTGCCCATCTGCCTTTTCTGGGTGAGCCCATCAAGCTGCGAGTCCAGCCCTTCTCCCAAAGCTGAGGATATTTCTGGGTATTCACACCATTGTTCACTTCTTTCTCCCACATACATCTCCACACCCACATGTACAACAGGAATTTGTTACTCACTGCACACCTTGTTTCTAAATCCTTCTGATCCTTCAAGCCCCAGCTTTGAAACCTCCTCCTCTTAGAATCCTCTTCCAACCACCTGAACTTCATGAGTAAACATCGCTTCTCATTTCACACTATAATTTCTTCTTGCGTTAAATTGCTACTTAGCTTGTTGTAGACATAATTTTCTAAAGGAATATATAGGAGTGTTTTCAGTATGCATCTATTAACCTGACATTTTCCTCTCCATCATTCTAAGGTGTCAGAGAGAGGAGTTTGGTAATGGGGGAGTGGACTATGCCTAGTATACCAGTGGCTATTGCATAGGATGACAAGTTTGCAAATAAAAATGGCATAAGAGGCTTCACCAGCAGGGCTTGCTCTCTTTCCCGTGGCCCAAGTTTCAAATGAAGCTCATCCATGGGTGAAAATCCATCAGCAACTCGCAAAGGGGCCTGTTTCAACCATCCTTCTTGATGGAGTCATCCTCTGTCCCCAAGGACTTCCTTAGCATGTCTGAACAATTTTCAAATAAATGCTATTGAAAGTGAGATGAATCTGGGCATAGTGGTGCATGCCTGTAATCCCAGTACTTGGGAGACTGAGCAGGAGGATTGCAGGTTCGAAGCCAGCCTCAGCAACTTAGTGAGGCTGTCAGCAACTTATTGAGACCCTGTTTCAAAATAAAAAATAGAATAAGGTATAACTCATAGGTAGAATGCCCCTGGGTTCAATTCCCAGCACGAAAGAAGGAAGGAAGGAAGGAGGGAAGGAACGAAGGAACGAAGGAACGAAGGAAGGAAGGAAGGAAGGAAGGAAGGAAAAGTGAGATGAAAATACACACAATTCATAGTCGTGTCAGGCTCCATGTTTATCCTAAACTATATGTTCATGTCTCCTCTTCTTGGTACAGAATGGCCCTGTAGATGTTGGTTGGTTGTTGTAGGAAATAAATAGCTAAGCAAAGTGAGTTAGTAAGGATGTGCATTCCTGGCCCACCTCACACTGACTGGGTGAGTCTGAGGCAGGTCAGTCCCCTGGGCCCCTGGTGACGTGTGTGCAGCTGTCCCCACCAGGCATTTTCTTCTTGTTTGTTTTGTTGCTGAGTGAAAGCCAGGGTTGCAGTTGAAGATATAGTGCTTCTGTCTCTGAAGAGGCCACTAACCCTTTCCTGGAATATTCATTTCCTCTCAACAGACTCAGAGAAATAGTGTTAGATCCCAGATCAGCAGTGATCT
This sequence comes from Glis glis, assembly GCA_004027185.1. Classification (NCBI taxonomy): domain Eukaryota; kingdom Metazoa; phylum Chordata; class Mammalia; order Rodentia; family Gliridae; genus Glis; species Glis glis. The sequence continues at coordinate 19,559 of PVJS01019796.1, forward strand.
TAGAGATTTGTTTAGTGATGCTCATTCAAGGCGCTACAGTATCAAGTTCTGCTCTGCAGGGATGAGGCAGCCTGCTCTTCAGCAGTCTTCACCCATCTCCACAAGGGGCAGGACCAGGTTCATTTTCATCCTGGTCCTGAGCCTGCTCAAATTCGCACTTCCCTTGGGCTCCACCTAGTGGGCCGCAGTTCAATCGACTCTTTGGATCCTTGCATTTGGGGATCTGCGTGCAGGGGAACCTGCTATTACAAGTCACCGTCTCTGAAACTGAATTTTTCTTTGTTTTGATTTTTTCCCATCTTGGCCGTTGCTTTCTTATGTTGGAGAATCGCAGTTCCAATTTTAAGTCATGCAAAATTAGAGGCATATCAGAGAACAGTCACCTGGGAAAGAGTTGTGTGTGTCCCAGGGCCAGCTGTTCTTGTTCACATTTCCTGAAGAGCAGTGCTCTAGTGCATTAGGCTGACACTCCTGATGGCTGAGCCTGGTAAGCATGTGTGGCATGCTGTGCGCTCATTCTAGGAGCAAAATAGTTGGGTCCCTAGCATGTGCCAGGCTCAGAGGCAGATGGTGACAAGACCCATATCTCCCTTGTTATTGTTTGTTTTTGTTTGTTTGTTTGGTTGGTTGGTTGGTTGGTTGGTCGGCTGGGTTGTAGTCACTTTATCCTCTTCTCTGTGCTCTGGACTGTCCCTGGCAGAGGGCTTAACACCACTCCCCCAACACACACACACACACACACACACACACACACAATTTGCATCAGTAACATCTTAGAATGTGCATTGAGTGCAGTCTTGGCCAGGAGGGAGACCCTTCAGGACAGTGGAAGGCCAGTCTGTCTAGATGGTGTGATGAGAAGGCTGGCAAGGGAAAAGCATATACAGATTACATGTGTCCAATTACAGGGTTGCTTCAGTGTAATTTACCTGTGATAAAATTCATACTTTTTAAATATATAGTCAGTAAATGTTGAATAATAGGTGCAATCACCTAAGCACCCATTTAACCAGATATAGAACATTTCCATCTCCCCTGAATGTCATGCCCCTCCTCCACCCCTTGGACGTGTCCCGGGAAACTACCACCATGTCATCTGTACAATACTTTTGCCTCTCTAGAATGCCGTGTAAGTGGAGTTGTACAGTCTGTGGTCTGGCTCACTGGGCTTCTTCGTTAGCGCAGTTGCTTTTGAGCTTCACCATATTGTTGCAAGTGTCTGTCGTTTATCTTGTTGTGGAGGAGTAGCCCATTGTATGGACATACCACAATTTGCCTATTCATCCACACTTGATTAACATTTGAGCTTCTCGTGGTGTGGGGGTGATGATGAATAAATCTACTGTGAATGCTTGCACATGGATCTATGTCTTCCTTTCTCTTGGATAAATATCTGGAGGTAGAATTGCTGGATTGTACAGTAAATGTGTTTATTTTGATAAGAAGCCCCAACACACATACACACACACACACACACACACACACACACACACACACACTCACACACACATACGTTTTTAGTACTCTACCCCATAGAGTTCACTTTCTGAACCACCTGTCCTCTGCCTGCTCACTGCATGGTCGGGGAGTTTGCTGTGCCCTGGGAATGGCTCTGTATGCCACTGGGGAGACACCTTGGGCTCACCATCCTCCCAACCAGCGCATATCTTCCTTTCTCCACCTGACATCTGTGGCCTTAGGGGTGATGCATCTGGCCTGCAGGAGCAACTGACTGTCCCATCTCTCATCCCCACTGATGATCTCTGTGGAACACTTTGTAAACAACAGCCGAACATTGGAGAAGTAAACAGTAAGGCCAGATTGGAAATAAGAGGCAGGCAGCAGAGTGAAACTTGCAATGGGCTGGTTACATGCTGCCTGGCATGAAGCTCAGGGGTGGTGAAGAAGACCCCAGCCCCTGCTCACTTGGTGAATGCTTCACGCCATGGCCAGATGGTTAGCGAGGGATTTCTTTTCAAGAATCGTACCTCTTGGTCCTCCAAAGGAAGGACCAGCCCCACAAATGTACATGACCCAGCACATTTGTTCTCGAATGCCTCTGTCTGTTGACTTTGTTCTAGAATGCCTCTGTCTGTTGCTTTGCAGTTTAAGGGAAGAGCACAGAGTCTCACGCTTCGGTGAGCTGGTGGCCTGAGCAGCTGAAACCTGTCATTGTACATCACGTTCCCCATCAAGGGATAGCCAAGACCAGAAAGCAACTTTTCTTAAAAGGGCATCGTATGTTTTTTCAGATTTTGCTATCCATGCTTTCATTACATCTTAACAATGCCACCATGAAAAAGACCAGCAGGCACTGTAGAGCCCCTCTGGGAGGTGACTTGGTTTTCAGCCTACTACCAGCCCAGCCTGTGGCCCTGACTAATGGGTATTTTTGGAGCTACTTACTGTGGACAGTACACCACAGGGCAAGCCGTGGATTTCTCATTGAGAAGACTCAATTCCAAGATGAGAACAGAAAACCCAGCAGCACAGCTTTGGGGAGACACATGGTTGCTTATTATATTGTGGCTCTCTTGCTTCCCAGGGCTCAGCTCAGTCGGCAGCACAGCGCTGCGGGAGTCGGACCCTCGGGAGCTGACGGGCTCACATTGCACCGCCATGGCCGGAGCACTCAGCTAAACAGAGGCCACACAGAAATAACGCGCTCACCTGTCCAGACTAGAAATTGGTCTACCCCTAGAGCGTCTGTCTTTTCTACATCCACAAAGTGAAGCTAGATCAAGCTGGTCAGGGTGGAGTTCACCTTTCCATAAACGTGAAGTTCAGACAGTCAGGTTCCCAATTACTAATGTGAAGGTCAAGTTTTTTACATCTTTGGGCACATCCTCTTATTCACCACATCACTGCCCTAACACAGTGTTCTATGGACCTTTCAAAATGCTTGGGGTAGCTCTAAGAACCCTGTCACATGCACAGTGGCACCTTCTTAGGGACCTGTGCTGCACTAGGTACTAGTACTACACTAATTGCCAGTACTACACTAGGTACCAGTACTTACCAGTACCATAGTAGGGACTAGTATTGCAGTAGGACTAGTACTGCACCAAGTGAAAGTACTGCTCTAGGTACCAGTACTACACTGGGTACCAGTATTTCATTAGGTACTAGTGCCATACTACATACCAGTATTACCCAAAGACCAATACTGTACCAGTACTATTATTGTACCAGAGACCTATACTATACAAAGTACTAGTACTGCACTAGACACCCAAATTGCACTAAGTACTAGTACTGCACTGGGCATCAGTATTGCACATGGTATTGGTATTATACAAAGCACTAGCTGGGCGTGGTGGCGCACGCTTATAATCCCAGTACTTTGGGAGGTGGAGACCAGAGGATCCGGGCTCGCGGCCAGCCTCAGCTCTCTCTCTCTCTCTCTCTCTCTCTCTCTCTCTCCCTGTCTCTCTCTCTCTCCACTTAGTGAGGCCCTCCGCAACTTCGTGAGACCTAGTTTCAAAATAAAGTATAAAAAATAGGGCCGGGGGTGTAGCACGGAGGTAGAACACCTCTGGGTTCAATCCCCGGTACCGCAAAAAAAAAAGCACTAATACTGTACTAGGTACTAATACCTCACTAGGTACCAGTGTTATACTAGACACTAGTACTGCCCTAGGCGCCAGTATTGTACTAGGCACCAGAACTATTCTAGTTATCAGTACTGAACTAGGTTCCAGCATTACACAAGGAACTAGTACTATACTAAGCACCAGTATTACAATAGATCTCAGTATTACACTGAGTACCATTACCATACTATGTACTAGTGTTGCACTAGGAACCAATACTGTACATGGTAAATGTACCTACTAGGTGGCAGTGCTGTACTAGTTACTTTTACTGCCTGAGGTACCAGTATTGCACTGGGTATTAGTATTGTACTAGGTACCGGTACTGGCAGTACTGCTGTTGATACCAATATTGCACTAGGTATCACTATTGCATTAGGCTTCATATGTACTATAAGCACTATGTACCTATACCATACTAGGTACCTGTACTAGACTAAGTACTGTGACTCAGCAGGGGACCTCTGATGCTCAAGGGCTCCCCTCTATGGTCGGAGAGACTACACTCATTAGAGAATGAGTTCAGTGCCTTCCGTCCTCCTATCAGACTCCCTCAGAACCACAGCATTCCGTCCTGGAGTCACGAAGCTCTAAGTTGAAATCTACCATGCCTACTGCACGTGAGAAGTCTGCCCTTTTTCTAAAGTTCGCTCCCCAGTTCCTACTTCCCCTTCCACTGGCTACACTCAGCCTGAATAGCGCTAACTGTTAATGACTGGAGAACCACCCGGAGCTGAGGCCAAGCGAGTCAGGAGGAAATCACAGTGTACCGCAGGGCCCTCATTGTGTCAGCTGTCGCCCAAATTGGTGTGGCTGCGGGTAGGCTGCCGCCTGTCAGCACTGAGCCTTCTCTCCAAACTGTTTCAGTGGCATTAACCGTTCTCAGGAGAACTGTGGTTTTCGGCCTTCACAATTTACAGAGGGGCAGCATGAAGGAGAGCGAGATGACGGACTCCATGGCCACAGAGGAAGTTGGGCCAGCCTGACCCTTCACCTCTCCCTCCAGCTGCGACTGCGCCGGTCCCGGTCCCCAGTGTCTTGACTACTTTCTTAGATCTTGGAAACCTTTCCTGAGTGTCCTCACAAGTCGTCTGAATAACAAGATGGTTTCTGGCCTTTTCTAATAATAAGTCCTGAATTAAATACGATCAGTATGAAAGGTCTCATCTATGCTTTAGAAATCGAAAGGAATGAGCAAACAGGTTGCAGGGAAATCTGTAATCAGTGAATAGGATGCCGTCCTGAGAATTAGTAGTGCATTCTTCAGCAGAAGTGGAGGCTTCTCTGCAGGCTTCAGACACATCCACCAGCGAGCGTATCCAGCGCAGGGATGCACGGCGTGCAGAAGCATCCTCACCTGGGCCGCTGTGCTAATTAGATGTAGACTCTGAATAGCTTCAGCTTTAAAGATGTTTTTCTCCTGTCCTGCTCACCATTGTGCATTCTTGTCTATTTCTTTTCATTCCTGAGCTGTGCGAGATTTCGGGCTGAGTGGTTACTCTGTACTTTTCTTCAGCCCAATTCATTATCACTAAGTTTCTGCTTCTTTTTATTGGGGGCGGGGGGTCAATATACACAGTTAAGTTGAATTAAAATAATTCCTTGAAGGGTCTCAGTAAAGTCCTCAGGCAATCCACACAGCTTTTTAAATTTTTTTTGTAGTACCAGAGTTGAACCCAGGGACATTCTACCTCTGAGCTATAGCCCCAGCCCTATTTTTTATTCTTTATTTTGAAACAGGGTCTCACTAAGTTGTGGAGGGCCTCACTAAGTAGCTGAGGCTGGCCATGAACCCAGATCATCTGGTCTCAGCCTCCCAAGTACTGGGATTACAAGTGTGTGCCACCACGCCCGGCTCCACACAGTTCTTGATGAGATGGTCAAGCCCAGCAGGGCCCCAGTGCACAGAGCCCGGAGTGCCCGACCTGCACGGGTACCAGTGTGGTTAGACTGTGGCTCAGAGACACACTGTGTGCGCAGCGCCTGAGCTCATCCTGAGAGCTGGGCAGCCCCGCTTCAGAGTGCGCAGAGACCCAGCCCGTTATGTAGCTGGGCCAGCGCTCCACCGCAGTGCTTTGTGCCTCGCTGTGTCACTGAGCCGCACCTTCAGAGAAGGGCTCGCACGATTTGTCCATGAAGTCCATGCGAGCAGGTTCCCCGAAATGAACGCCAGCAAACTGTAGGAGTATGTGTCACGGAGCGGCTGAAAGGAAAGGCCCCCGAGTGGGAAGCCAGAGGGAGCAGCTCTGGCCACTGGCAGTCACTCTGTCCTTACACCCTCCAGTCCCGTCTCCAAGGCCAGCAGGGCTCTCATGGGCTCCTGACACACGCCCGGAAGCTCAGGGCAGCCTCCTCAAGCGCTTCTGCTCTGCGGTGGGATGCCCGGAAAGGCAGGAACTAAGAAGGACTTAAAGGGACCCGGAAGTTCCAAGGAGCCTCTCCCATCTCGCTGCAAGGAGGCCCACTGCTGCCGCTCTGCATCCCAACAGAGGGGCCATCTGGGAGTCGAGCCCCATCCATCCCCCTGCAGAAGGCACCTAATGGCTGACGTGGTGGTAAGTGCCATGGAGCAGCTAATGAGACAGGCCATCCTGTTCTGGAAAAACCTTGAACAAGTGAAGTGTACCTATCTCCTCCTCCTCCCCATCTCCATCTCCATCATCATCATCAGCAGCAGCAGCAGCAGCAGCAGCAGCAAAGCAGTAACATTTACGGGCTGATTTCGGCTCCACGTGCTGCACTAAGCTTTCATATTCCTCCTCCCAGGAGCCTATGAGGAAAGACCCCACCTCATGGAGGGGTAAATGGAAGCTCAGCAAGGTTCGGCCATCAGCCCAGGGATGCACAGCTTGTACGGGCCATTGTTGGGATTCAGCCCACTTACATCCAAAGGAAAAAACGCCACCGTACTCCTTCGTCTGCAGAGCAGCACAGAGGTGGCCACTGCTTCCTGATGGCTCCTGGGATATTTCACCTGAGAGGGTGTCCTGTTGCTGGTCACATTGACCAGATGCCTTGTCTTGGGAAGTAGGGCCTGGAGGAATGGGACCACTGAGCAGGGCTGTGACGTGTGAAGAAGAGGATGTAATGTTCCTGACTGCACCGAGCTGTGTAAGGAGGAAGCAGGTGCGGGTGGCACCATGGGGCGCAGCCACCTTCTCTGAGCAGCGCAGAGGTGGCCTCCTGGAGGGGTCGGAGGCCGAGCTGAGAGGCCTCCAGAGCTGGTCTGTTTCATTCACCTGGGCTGGCTCCTTTCGTGTCTGTTTTAAGGATGGCTCTCTGGTGAGCTGCACTCACTCTGGCCCCTGGGTGTGGCACACAACAGGACAGGGGTGGGCGCCTTGGCCTGGCAGACTTTCCTGCAGTGCCACCCAGGAGGGACGGTAGGGGCTCCTCCCCATCCCTGCTCAGGTTGGCCACCTAAATTGTCCCTTTAATATTGTTCAGCCCTTCCAGTAGGAAATGCAATAATTCAGGAAGCACATTATCATCATGGAAGGTTTGGGAGAAGGTCACTGGGAGGTGATTCAAACAGAAAGGCCTTCAACCCTGAGCCACAGATGAGGTCTAACGCCCTGCTGAAGTGGGGCTTTGCCGTCCCTCTCCACCTTCCCCCGTGATCTCTCCTCTTCCTCCCCTTCTCCCTCTTCCATCTCTCCTTCCCCTTCCTCTCCTCCCTTTCCTGGCTTTATTGAGATATAGTTCTTATACCATAAAGCATATCCATTTCAATTACACAACTCAATAGTTTCTAATATATTCACATCATTGTGCAACCATCGCCTCTGCTTTCTATCATCATAACAAAACACCAGAGGTAGTCTTGTCTTAAAAAGAGGAAAGCTTTACTTCAGCTCACAATTCGGGAAGTCTCAGCCCATGCCTGGTGGACCCACTGCTTTTGAGCTGTGGTGGGGCAGCACGTGATGGTGGGAGGGCATGGTGGAGCACTGCTGCTCGCCTCACGGTGGCCAGGAAGCAAAGACAGAGAAGAGACCATGACCTCCAAGGACACACCTCCAAGGACACACCTCCAATGACCTAAAACCTCCCGATAGGCCCCACCTCCTAAAGGTCCCACCTGCCCAATAGTGCCACCTGGGGACCAAGTGGCACTTGGATCCATGGGCCATCTCCTTTCATTCTAGAACATTGCATCACCCCAAATAGGTTTCACCGGTCAGGTAACCTTCCAGGCCCGTCTCCATCCCTCTCTCGTTTCTTCTTCCAACAGAGGTTTGTGGGACACAGGACGGACACTGGGCAAACAGTGACAAATGAGACCGAGCTCCTTGTGTTAGCACAGTCTGTTTCCTTGCAACTTTATTCAGTTCTTATACCTGCGCTTGGATATGTTAAAGTGTTCCCGGGAGTCGCATGGGCTGCCTCGCCTGCACCCCAGCAGGAGCCACTCCACGGTGCTCTCAGCAGGGCGGTGTCTCGGTGTCACAGCGTCTGCATCAGACCATGCGCAAGGAAGGGAGCTCTGCAGCACCGGAGACACAGAGGCATTTCAAATAACGGTGGGGCTCAGGTGGGGACTCAACTGTTGGCCGCTTGGGATGTGTTCATGCCGATGGCACTCCTGCCCTTAAGAATCTAACTGTATCACTGAAGATCCACATAAGGAAGGGTGGCAGATCTCTAGGGGGTGCATGAGTTTAGGGTGTTATGAATCCTAACAAGTCAGTAATTGGAGATTAGACTAGATCCTCTTTATTAATCCATCCCTCTACCTGTTCATTGCTCAACTAATATTTATTGAGCATCTATCTCACCTAGGACTTAGAAAATATCTTGCCTTTTTTTTATCACCCATGCAAAACACATAGGAAGACTCAGAAAACACATATTATTTGACATTGAGAATGCTATTTCTTATGTCTTTAGCCATGAAAGCTTGGGAACCAGGAAATCAGTTTTTAGCGTTTGCCCCACAAAGGCTGCTGTCATTGGAAAGCTTTCCCATCCCTCAAAATACCCTGGAAAGAGGAATGAGTAAAGTTTGCGCACTTAATTTACTTTTCAGGATCTGAAGTGATTTATGCCCTGTTCTGTTTATTGCTCAAATAAGCAAAACCAGAATGGATTGCATGATTATCTTAAGATTATACAAAGTCCAGATCATTCTATTCTTCCTTGATCTTTTTTTTTTTTTATCATTCCATGTCTACCCTGGAGGTGATCCATCTCGAGCCTGCCGTGGATTCTTGAGAATAAACAAATACATAAAAAAGGACGAAAATAGCGGGAGGGCACCAAACAGCCCCAGAAAAATCACTGTATACCTCCACGCTCATTCTCTCTCACACACCCTGAAGAATTTCAGAGCAATCCAGTGCCTGGTGGGAGGGCTCTTGGTGACACTGAGCTAAATCCCTGGCTGTGGCAGAGGGCGCTGCTGTGGTCCTCCGTGTCAGGGTGGGACCCAGGCCTCCTCCCCAGGGGAGGGTTCCACAGGGAAGAGACAGACTTCCTGGCTTCTCTGCTCTCTGAGAATCTTTCATGTTTGCTCATTAAGTCTCTTGGAGATTGTTTTTCATTTCTCCTTTGATCAGATCTTCCAAAAAAGGTAATTAGCTCTGTGTCCCGAAGCAAAGCGCTTTGAACCTCAGTGTGTCTGAGCAAGGAAGGGCACCTTCAGTCCATTCAGTAGACTCACGTCCTAGGGCTGAAGACTAGAACAAACCAAGCAGCTTAAAACAACGGACATTGTCTCCTCTCCCAGGAGGAGGTGTGAGCAGGGCCTCCTCCCTTGAACCCCGCAGGGAGTGGATGAATGGAATATTATTCAGCCATAAAGAAGAATGAAACATTGTTGTCTGCAGTAAAATGGATGGAAATGGAGGACATTATGTGAAGTGAAATAAGTCAGACACAGAAGGACAAGTACCTCACGTTCTGTCTCATATGTGAAAGCTAAAGAAAAAAAACGTCAACCTGAATATAGAATAGTGGTTACTAGAGTTTGAGAGGGGGCAGGAGGATGGATAAAGAGAGGCTGGATTTGATCAGGGCACATGTCTACATGTGTAGAAACATCACACTGAACCCCACTAATCTCTATATCCCAGCTAATCAAAATATAAATAAATAAAGTTCATCACGATCAAAACCCTGTGTATGCACGCCGCACGTGTCAGGTAGAGGAAGCAGGACAGAAGGGACAGTGCATCTCATTACATTGTTTCTGGCTGTGGTCGATTAATCTCTACAGAGGAAGTTTTTCTTCATTTTATAAAACTGGTTTCATTTTCGGTCTGCTTGCTCTTGCTCTTGATTTGTTTCAGTAATGTCTAATCTGAGGAAAGGAAATTAAAAGACCTCCATTATTGCAAAAGTTAGACATTCAATACATCATAGTTTTGGGGAAAAAAGGAAAATACAAGAACAAAGAAGTCCACGAGAGAGGACGGTGGGGGCTGGACATGGATGTCCAGAGAGCTCAGCGTCCGATGAGCCGCTTTTGTCTGGGCCGTTTCCTCTGCTTTGGGGAGAACAGCGTCAGAGAAAGAAGAAGAACCAGGAGGAGCTGAGATGGAGAGGGGACGCGGTGCCCGAAGAGAGGACACTGAAGCCTTGGACGCAGTCGCTGGGTGACGGAGCCAGTCCGGCAGGCTGCAGGTGTGCCGCCTTCTAGAACAGGCCAGACTGCAGACGCCAGAACATCCTGGTCGCCAGGAGCTGGCAGGGAGGTGAAACAGGTGGCACGGGAAACGCTTCTGTGTGATGCTAGTAGCAGAGAGGTGACATTATGCATTTATCCAGGCCGGAAGGTCACACAGCAAAGAGAGCGAAATCAGGGATTTAGTGACTTTGGTGGGGAAGATGATCCTTGGGACATAGAAGCCGAGGATGGCAGACCCGGGAGCGGCTTGTTGAAAAAGGACCCGTGGTGCAGGCTCACCCTGAAGCCCTCCTGAAAACAAAATAATCGGACATCATCAAACTCCAGTGCACAAATGTAGATTATTTCATAAAATCAGAAGTGGAGGACATGACTGAGCATGAGACCCCAACCCAATTCTCCAGCCCAGACACCGGGACTGAGGCCCTTCGTTTCTGCCGCTGAGTCCCACCGAGTGAACTTGTAACTGCTCCATTTTCAGGCCTCTAAAAGAAAACACTTATAGATTCCATTGTAATAACATTTTATTAGTATCCAACCACTTGGTCCTACTAACTAAATGAAACACACACACCATCCACATATGTGTGTGGTTGAATTAATGATCTGGCAATTTCCTGGTAGAGATAGGCATTTATCGACATGGGCTAGGTGAGCTCCAAGCTGCGCGTCTTCACGTGCAGTACATATTGTGTCCAGCCTTGGAGGCAAGCATTATTATTCCATTTGATACCTGAAGAAGCAAACTCGGAGTAAGTTACTCCATGGCCCCAAGCCTGTGCTATTTAGTGGCAGAATTCAGCATTAAATTTACAGCCTCTTGGAATCCTTCCTCCCCTCAAGGGACACCCTGGTGTTTTCTGGAAGATGGATTGCTGCACCAGCAGGCAACTCACTCCGAGCATGTTGGACTCATTTGTTTAACTCAGAGAAAAATCGAGAGGTTCCAAGATTCACTGGCTAACAAAAGAAGAGAACTGCATCTTTGGAGGGAGAGCTTATAAATTAATATTCATCATTTTCCTCGATTCTCATAACATTCTTAGGACAATGGTAGTTAGCTCTCCGTTGCTAGGGAAGTGGCTGAGGCGCAGAGCCTTGTGGGGCCCTGTGGTCTGTGTGTCCCTGGGCTGGGAAGCCACTTGTGATCTCTGGTCTGTGGCCCTCTGGTCCCATGTATAAGAGAGCAAAATGCAGGTCAGCTCTAGGGATGGAAAGAGTTGAGGGAACTGGACCCTGGTGTGTGGGCTCAGTGCTCAAGCAGTCTCCTGGGGTTCTTTATCCACACGGAGATTCGTTCCCAGGTAGCACTGATGGAAACCTACACTTGTCAATCCCCCGCTTTCCCCAAGCATCGTAGACACCTGTTGAGAATGACAGTCTGACAAAGTGCATCTCCACACCAGCAAGGCTGTGGAGCCTAAGCGCCGCACACTCACCTCCTCTGCCCTCTGCACTTAGAACACCCCGCATCCCCTGTCCACCCGGCTAGCTCCTCGGGTCCGTCTGGGTTTGCATGAGGAGCTTTGCAGAGTCCCCTGACCCTCCACATTTTCTCCTTTATTGCTGCTTCAGGTGCACGTATCGAGGGCCAGTGCCGTGCTAAAGGTGGAGGACATACGTTCCTCAACTCTGATACCAAGATCACAAGGTGCAGGGAGGGAAATCCCCTCCCCCTTCACTCCTTTCTAGAACAGTGGTTATAGCCAATGGGATAGAAGTTATGAACACTATTTTAACTTGTTATTTTGAATAATTAGATTTACAGAAAAGTTGCAGAAACAGAGCAAAGAATCCCTGAGGTTCCTCATGCCACCTTAGTACAGTGACCAAGAGGGGGACATTAACACAGGTGCAGCGCCATTAACTCATACGCAAACCTAGTTGGAATCTCACCAACTTCTTCCAGTGTCCTCTCGCTGTTCCGAGACCCTCTTGTCCTGTCCCCCAGACTCTCACATCTCCTCCATTTTCCCTGGTCATTCAGGATCTTAGGACTTTGGAGAGTAGTGGTCAGTTGTTTTGTAGTGTGTCTCTCAGTTAGGGTTCCTTCTATGTTTTCTCATGAATGGAATGAGGTTTTCACGTGGCTAAAATCCCAGGTCCAGGATGCCCGGTCCTTCCCCACCCTGTGCGAGAGGGGCCCTTGATGTGCATGTATCTTCTTCCTGGACATCTGACCTCACGGTTACCTTGCTGTAACCATGGGTTTCTCCACTGCCAAGTCCCATCTTCCCCTCCTACTTGGCAAGTGTCTTAGGGACAACACTTTGGGCCTGCGCAAGTCCTGTTCCTCTTCATGCTTTCTCCTGCTCACTTCCACCTCCCCCAGCAGGACTGGCCAAGACACAGGTTACTGTGAGGTTACACAAAGATGACTCCATTCCCTTCTCTCCCTCCACACTTGTTAACTCACTGTGAAGAAGACTGGCTCTCCTCCCCCATTGTTTACTTGACCATTTATTTACATTGGTTAGGGACCCATGGATATTTATCTTACCTATGAGCTAGTCCAGTACTATAATTAATTACTTTGTAGTTCAAATTGTTGTAGCATTGGCCACTAGGAATTCATTTAGGTTAGCTTCTGACTCCTTTCAACACATTTTTTAACACATTCTCATCTATTTTTGGAGTATTTTCTTATTTTCTGATGCCATAAGATGACCCAGACTCACCCTGTACTTTCCCTGGCAGCCTGGGTACGGTCATTTCTCCTAGGAGCCCCATTTCCTTCTGTGGGATGCTGGTGTCTAGAGGCCGAGGACTGGGAATTCACTCTGCTCATTGCTCTACGGGGTCATGGATCCAGGCTTCTCATGGACACATATGTGCATACTGACCCATGGTCACACATATCTACATTTGGGATCAATCTGTATGTATATTAAAAACTATGAGTTTATACTGATAACTTTTACTCCATCCAACTTCAAAATACCACTTATATTCTTTTAATGTGCTGTTATTGGTGCATTCTAATTATACATCACAATTAGGTTCAATGTGATACAAACGTACATGCACACAGCACTTCGTGTGGCTCTCTCTGGACTCCACCCCGCTTCCCTCCTCCCCCCATACATGTTAGTGAGATTGGGAGTGATCCCTTCATACGTGGACATGGCATTATTTGAACTGGCCTCTTCCTCGAGCCTCCTTCTCCCCGTCCACTGTTCTCTTGGTCTCTCTCCTCATTTATCTGAAGTCTCTTATGTTTCCTATTTTCTTTCTAGCTTCCAAATGTGAGAGAAAATACAGGACCCTTGACTTTCTGAGACTGGCTGATCTCAGTGTAATATTCTCTAGTTCCGTCCATTTTCCTGCAAATAACATAGTTTTGTTCTTCTTTTTTGCTGAGTAAAACTGCATTGTGTGTATATATCACATTTTCTTTTTTTTTTTTTTGTGGTACCGGGAATTGAACACAGGGGAGTTCTACCTCCGCGCTACGCCCCTGGCCCTATTTTTTATACTTTATTTTGAAACCGGGTCTCACGAAGTTGCAGAGGGCCTTACTAAGTAGAGAGAGAGAGAGAGAGAGAGAGAG
>PVJS01019797.1:9802-33429 GCA_004027185.1 Glis glis
TGGCCGCGAACCCGGATCCTCCGGTCTTCGCCTCCCAAAGTACTGGGATTACAAGCATGCGCCACCACGCCCGGCCCTCCACACTGTTTTGAAAAGTGGTTGCACTAATTTGCAATCCCACCAACAGTGTATTAGAGTTCCTATTTCTCCACATCCTCGCCAGCATTTGTTGTTGTGTTTTTAATGATTGCCATTCTAATTGGGGTTAGGTGAAATCTCAGGGTAATTTTGATTTGTGTCTCTCTGATTGCTAATGATGTTGAACATTTTTTCACACATTTATTGGCCATTTGTATTTCTTCTTCTGTGAAGTGTCTATTTAGTTCACTTGCCCATTTTTTGATTGGGTTATTTGTTTTTTTAGTGGTGATTTTTTAAAGTTCTCTGTATATTCTAGATATTAGTCCTCTATTGAAGGAGTAGCTGGCAAAAATCTTCTCCCATTCTGTCGGCTCTCTGTTGAGGTTCTTGATTATTTCCTTTGCTGCACAAAAACTTCAGTTCAATGCAATCCCACGTATTGATCCTCATTTTAATTTCCTGTGCCTTTGGGGTCTTGTTGAGGAAGTCTTTACTTGTGCCTATGTGTTGAAGTGTTGGACCTATGCCCTCTTCAAGTAGCTACAAGGTCTCTGGTCTGATTTTTAGGTCTTTGATCCATCTTGAATTGACTCTTGTACAAGGTAAGAAAGTGCGGTTTATTTCTATTTTTGTGCATATGGTTAGCCAGTTTTGCCAGCACCATTTGTTGAAGAGGCTATCTTTTTTCCAGTGTATGTTTTTAGCCCTTTTGTCAAAAATCAATTGACTGTAGGTATGTGGATTTGTTTTGGAGTCTTCTATTCTGCTCCATTGGTCTAGGTGTCTGCTCTTGTGCCAATACCATGCTGTTTTTATTACTATGGCTTTGTAGTATAGTTTGAAGTCAGGTATTGTGATGCCTCCTGCATGCTTCTTATTGCTGAGAACTCTTTGGCTATTCTGGGTTTTTTGTTGTTCCAAATGAATTTTAGGACAGATTTTTCTATATCAGTGAAGAATGACTTTGGTAATTTAATGGGTATTGCATTGAATCTGTAGATCACTTTTGGAAGAATGGCCATTTTGATGATATTTATTTTGCCTACCCAAGATCATGGGAGATCTTTCCATCTTCTAAGATCTTCTTCAATTTCTTTTTTCAATGTCTTAAAATTTTCCTTGTAGAGGTCTTTTACCTCTTTGTTTAGGTTAATTCCCAAGTATTTCATTGTTTTGGGGATATCGTGAGTGGAAATGTCTTCTGGATTTTTTCAGTGGATTTATGATTGGCATACAGAAAAACTTCTGATTTTTTTAAGATTGATTTTGTATCCAGACATTTTGCTGAATTTGTTGATCAGTTCTGCAAGCCTTTTGGTTGAGTTTGCTGCATCTTCTACATATAATATCATGTCATCTGCAAATAGAGATAGTTTCAGTTCTCTTTTCCTATTTGTACTTTTATTTCCTTCTCTTGCCTTATTGCTCTGGCTAGAGTCTCAAGGACTATATTGAAAAGGTGTGGTGACAGCGGACATCCTTGTCTTGTTCCTGTTTTTAAGGGGAACTCTGTAAGTTTTTCCACATTTAGTATGATGTTGGCTGTGGGCCTATTGTATATTATCTTTATGATGTTGAGGTATGATCCTTCTATTCCCATTTTCTGCAGAGTTCTTATTATGAATGGGTGTGGAATTTTGTCAAATGCTTTTCCAGCATCTATTGAAATTATCATGTGATTTTTGTCTTTAGTTCTGTTTATGTGGTGGATTACATGAATTGTTTTTGTATGTTTAACCAGTCTTGCATCCCTGGGATGAACCCAACTTTGTTATGATGCATGATTTTTGTGATGTGGTTTTGAATGCACGTTGCTAGTATTTTGTTTAGAAGTTTTGCGTCTAAGTTCATCAACGATATAGGTCTGTAGTTTTCTTGAGTTGTCTTTATTTGGTTTGGGTATCAATGTGATGTTGGCTTCATAGAATGTATTTGGGAGAGTCCTGTTTCTATTTCATAGAATAGATTGAGGTGTATTGGGATTAGTTCCTCTATAAAGGTTTTATAAAATTCATCTGGGAAACCATCTATACCTGGGCTTTTCTTTGATGGTAGACTCCTTATTGCTGCTTCAATCTCTTTTATTACTATTGGTCAACTTAAATTTTCTATATCTTCTTGATTCAACTTAGGAAGGTTGTATGTGTCTAGAAATTTGTCCATTTCTTCTAGGTTTTCCGTTTTGTTGGAATATAATTTTTCAAAGTAGTTTCTGATAATCCTCTGGATTTCTGTGCTGTCGGTGGTAATATCATCACATTTTAGTAATTTGGGTTGATTCTCTCTTTCTTTTGGTTAGGTTGGCTAGTGGTTTATCTATCTTGTTTATTTTCTCAAGGAACCAGCTTTTGGTTTTGTTGATTTTTTTATATTTTTTTATTCTCTACTTCATTGATTTCTGCTCTGATTTTAATAATTTCCTGTCTTCTACTGGCTTTGGGGTTAGACTGTTCCTGCTTTTCAAGGGCTTTGAGGTGTGTCATTAGGTTATTTATTTGGTGATTTTCTGTTCTTCTTATGTGGACACTCAGTGCTGTGAATTTTCTTCTTAATACTGCCTTCAGGGTGTCCCAGAGATTTTGATATGTTGTGTGTCTGTTTGCATTTGTTTCTAGGAATTTCTTAATTTCTCCCCTTATTTTTTCTCTGACCCATTCCTCATTCAGCAGTGTGGTGTTCAGTCTCCATGTGTTTATGAGTTTTCTCTGGGTCTTCTTATAGTTGATTTCTAGATTTCCATTATGGTCTGAAAAGACGCAGAGGATTATGTTACATTTTTTGAACTTGCTAGTATTCACTTTGTGGCCTAGGATATGGTCTATTTTAGAGAAGGTTCCATGAGCAGCTGAAAAAAAATGTGAATTCAGGTGTAGTTGGGTGTAATATTCTGTATGTGCCTACTAGGTCCATTTGGTTTATGGTGTTCCTTAGGTCTGAGGCATCTTTACTGACCTTTTGTCTTCAAGATCCATCTAGTGGTGTGAGAGGTGTGTTGAAGTCTCCCAGTGTTTTTCTTTTGGGATCTATGTGTGATTTAATGTCATGAGTTTCTTTTATGAAAGTGGTTGCACCTATGTTTGGGGCATAAATGTTGACTATTGTTATATATTCTTGCTGGATTGTTTCTTTTACTAGTAAGAAATGATCTTCTTTGTCTCTTCTGTTAAGTTTAGGTTTTAAGTCTAATTTGTCTGATATCATAATTGTTACTTCTGCTTGTTTTTGAGTTCTGTTAGTGTGGATTATCTTGCTCCATCCTTTTGCCTTTAGTTTGTGCATATCTTTACTTGTAAGGTGTGTTTCTTGCAGGCAGCATATAGATGGATTGTGAGTTTTAATCCATTTTGCCACCTTATGTCTTTTGATTGGGGAGTTGAGGCCATTTATATTCAGCATGATTATTGAGAGATGGGTTTTAATTCCTAACATTTTGAGTTATAATTTCTGTTTGAGGCAGTGTTCGTTCTTTGCCTAGTTGTTTGATGGAAATCACTGTTTCTCTGGTTCTGGCATTCCCTTATTATTTCTTCCTTGTGATTAATTTCTTTGAATATTTTTTCTAGTGCTGGTTTGGAAGAAATAAAGTCTTTCAGCTTCTGTTTGTCATGGAAGGTTTTTATTTCTCCATAAAATTTGATAGATATCTTTGCTGGGTAGATAAATCTTGGCTGGAAGTTGTTTTCTTCCAGGGTGTGGATTATGTCGTTCCGGGCCCTCCTGGTTTTCATGATTTGGTTTGTAAGGTCGGGAGTGATTCTTATTGGTTTGCCTCTGAATGTTACCTGGTCTTTTACTCTCGCTGCCTTTAGGATTCTCTCCTTGGCCTCTACATTAGTCAATTTGATTATTATGTGGTGTGGTGAACTTCTCTGATCCTGTCTATTAGGGGTCCTATATGTTTCCTGTACCTGTGTGTCAACCTCTTTGTCTTATGTTTGGAAAATTTTCTAATATTCTCTGAATAGATTATTGGTTCCTTTAGTTTCAGCTTCTATTTCATCTTCTTTGCCTATTATTGTTAGGTTTGCTCTTTTAAGACTGGCTGAGATCTCTCAATGTCCAATTCATGCTGTCAAATTGTTCTTTCTAATTTATATACTATGCGTTCATTTTTGGAGAGGTCATCTTCTAAGAGTGAGATTTGGTTTTCCATGTGGTCCAGTCTATTGTTGATGGTCTGTATTGATGCCTTCATTTAATTATTGCATCCTTCACTTCCTTCAAAGCTTCATTTTGATTCCTGTTCAGGGTGTCAGATTCTTTATTTGATCATTCCTTTCATGCTCTCTCTGAATTCTTTTCAGAAATCCCATATCATTTCTACTGTTAAAGTACTGAATTGTCCTTCTGGCAATCTTTGCACTTCTGTGTTTGCGGGTTCTGTTGCGGGGTTGTGGGAGCTCATTGTTTCTTTGCTAGTCTTCCTTTTCATGATTTCAGGGTTTTTTTATGTATATATCTTTGTTGGTTTTGGTAGCTCTCTCTCTCTCTCACACTCTGTAGGTTTCCTATGTCTAGTCTCTCTCCTTTTATAATTTTTTATCCTGGACGTAGATAGTTGCTACTAGGTGAGCCTTAAAAGTGAATGACCTTTACTGAAGGGTTATTCTCACTTCCTCGGTATAGTGTCCATTTGCAGGCCCAATTCTTGGTCTCCTTCAGTGATTGGGACCCTTGCTTGGTGTGTCTCACTACCTGTGCAGGCGACCAGTGCTGTTCTTGCCCCTCTCACTGCAAGCGTGGGTCTCCACGGTTTCCACTTGGGCTGTCCCTATGTCTCTCTCTGTCTAAACCTATGACAGGTGTCACCAACAGGGGGCCCCAGGCTTGTGTCTCTCTTTGCCTACAGGAGCAGCAGATGTCGCTTTAACCCAATTCTGTGTAAACATGGAACTCCACATTTTCCACAGAGAGGGCTGGTTTGGTCCAATTTTTCCCCAGGTACCACAGCTGTATGTCATGTGGTATTCCCTGGGGACTCCATAAGGGCGCTGCGACCCGCGGGCTGCAAGTCTGTCCCACCCTAATGTCGCCAGGGACTGTCTGCTTATCCACACATCTACCACATCCCACTCCCACCTCCGCCAGGGCAATCCACACAGTCTCAGACCCTGCGAGTCCCTGTGGCCGCGCTGGGTGGTCTCCCCCTGGGGCAGCTCGTTGACTTATGGTCTCATTGAGCACTGCCTTAATCTTTGGGGGTGGGAGAGGCTCAGCTGAGGCTGCAGGTTCTGTTCAGGCCTCCGGGCACTGGGGACTCTGCCGAGCGTGGATTGCACTGGGGCTCTGCCAATAGTAGATTAAACTGCTGCTTGCTTTTGTCACTGATGCTCTGCAGTGCTGGTTTTAGAAAAGGTCCCTGGTTTCTTTGTTGGTGGCCTACAGAAGCTGCAATGCTGGTAGCCTCCGGCGCGTCCTGACCAAGATGGCACCACTGCCACTTCAGCCCATGCAGTAGTTCTGGTCTGCGTCACGCGTGGAGCGAGTTGCTGCTCACCTTCACTGGTGCTATTCGGCAGTTGCTAGATTCACAACAGGTCGCTGGCATCTCTGTTGGTCTTGTGTAGAAGCCACTATGCTGGTAGCAGCCGGTAAGGTCCTGCTAAGATGACACCTCTGCAGCTGCTGTAGCCACTGTAGCCGCTGCCGTTTGGTCTCTTGATTGTGGAGTGAGCTGCTGCTTGCTTTCATCTCTGCTGATCTGCAGTTGAACTTACAACAGGTCTCTGGCTTCTCTGCTGGTGGCATGTGGAAGCTGCAATGCCAGTAGCAGCTGGAATGGTCTGGCCAAGATGGCGCCGCCACTTTTCCTTAGAAGGCGCTTAGAGCTTTTTACTTTCCTCTGTTTTTTCTTCTGGCTTTGGTTCCATCCCGTTTCAATTTTTTCATTGTTTAGTTCAAGTTTTGTTGCTTTTCTTCTCCTGTCGAGAAGTTGCTTTCATAGCAATTGAGACCCAAGTCTCAGAGAGGTCATAACGTGGTGTCTCCCTTAATCGCCATCTTGGACCCCTCTGTTTTTCTTATGTGGGCACTCAGAGCTATAAATTTCCTCTTAACACCACCTTCAAACTGTCCCATAGATTTTGAAACGTTGTGTCTCTATTTTCGTTTAATTCCAGGAATTTTTTTCATTTCTCCCTTTATTTCTTTTCTGATCCAGTCCTCATTCAAGAGTGTATCATTCAGTCTCCATGTACTTATCTCATTACTTTTGGTCTTCCTGTTGTTAATTTCTACTTTCATTTTGTTGTGATCTGAGAAATGCAGGGAATTATATTACATCTTTTGAATATGCAGGTGCTTGCTTTGTGTCCCAAGATGTGGTTTATTTTGGAGAAGGTTCCATGGGCAGCTGAGAAGAATGTGTATTCAGCTGTTGCTGGTTGAAATATTCTGTATGTGTCTATTAGATCCATTTGGTCTATAGTTTTCTTCAGGTCTGACGAATTTTTACTCATCTTTTGTCTGGAGGATCAATCGAGTGGCATGAGTGGTGTCTTGAAGTCTACCAATGTCATTGTATTTGGGTCTGAGACCTGATGTCCTGAAGAGTTTGTTTTACAAATGTGGGTGCACCCACATTTGGGGCATAAATGTTTACTATCATATCCTCTTGTTGGATTGTTCCTTTTATTAGTAAGAAGTGTCCTGCTTTGTCTCTTCAAATGTGTTTTAGCTTAACGTCTCTTTTGTCTGGTCTAAGTGTTGCTACCCCTGCTTGTTTTCAATCCACATTTGCATGGTATATCTTTTTCCATCCTTTCACCTTTAGCATATGGATATCTTTGGCTAGAAGGTAAGTTTCTTATAAGCAGCATATTGTTGGGTTATGCTTTTTAATCTACATGGCCAGTCAATGTCTTTTAATTGGGGAGTTAAGACCTTTGACATTCAATGTTATTATTGAATATGATTTTTGTTTCCTGTAATTTTGAGTTCTGTTTTCTCTTTGATGTAGTGTTATATCTCCTTGCTTAGTTGCCCACCTGGTGGAGTTCACCTCTTCTCTGGTTCTGGAATTTGCTTGTTTTTTCTTCTTGGTGTTTTCTTTTAGGATTTTCTCTAGTGCTGTCTTGGTCATCATGAATTCTTTACATTTTTGATTGTCTTGGAACATTTTTATTTCTCCATTAATTTTGAATGATATCTTTGCTGGGTATGTCAGTCTTGGATGGAAGTTCTTTTCTTCCAGGGTCCAGAGTACTTCATACCAATCCCTCCTGGCATTCATGACTTGATTTGAGAAGTTTGGAGTAATTTTTATTTTTTTGCCCCTGTATGTCACCTGTTCTTTTGCTCTTGCTGCTTTTAAGATTCTTTCCTTGGCCTCTATGCTAGTCATTTTGATTATTATGTTGTGTGGGGAGGTCCTTCTGTGGTCCTGTCTTAATGGTGTTCTGTATGTCTCCTGTAAGTGAATGTCCAAATCTTTTTCTATGTTTGGGAAATTCTCTGAAATTATTTCTCTGAAGGGGTTTCTGATACCCTTGGTCTGTGCTTCTAAGCCTTTTTCAGGGGGAGCCTCACTAAGATGGCAATGGAATAGGGGCCCCTAAACGAGCCTGTCTCAAAATTACCTCGGGGGCTCAGAAGTGACCAACATCACACATCCATAGAAGAACCAAAACCCAATATCCAATAACCTGAGCAAGACTACACAGACACAGAATCCCACAGAAAACTGCAATCCCATGTCAGCAGGATCAGAAAGGAACCATCTTCCCCCAGACCCTACAGCCGGGGCTTATAGCCACCCCCCCTCCACCAGCAAATCAAGGAGAGGAACTGGAGTAGAATTCTGGACCATCAAGAGGTCTTATACACAGAAAGGAAGATGATGTGGAGGCAACAGAAACACAAAATTGAAAACACCGAAAATACAAGAATGAGGAACAGTGAGGAAACAAGAAACAATGCATCAACAAGTGAGATTACTGATACTGACATGCAGGAAATGCAAGATGGAGAATTTCGAATTTTGATCTTCAGAATGATGAAAGGCCTCAAAGAAAGCATAGAGGAGATGAAGGAGGAAATTGAGACTCTAAGAAAGAATCAGAAAGAAACATTGAACGAAATGAAGGAGTCAATAAACGAATTAAAGACTACAATAGAAACCAACTCTAGCAGACTCGACCACATGTAAAACAAGAGCATCACTCCTGGAAGACAGTTCATTCAAAACTGAAAACACAGTCAGTGATATACAGAAGATATTACAACACACTCTGGCCATCCAAGAAATACAGAACAATACAAGATGTCCTAATATAAGCATAAAAGGCATTGAAGAAGGTTTAGAAGCACAGACCAAGGGTATCAGACACCTCTTCAAAGAATTTCAGAGAATTCCTTTTACGAGGCCAGCATCATATTAATACCAAAGCCAAATAAAGATACCTCAAGAAAAGAAAATTACAGACCAGTATCATTGATGAATATGAACCTAAAAATTTTAAATAAAATACTAGCCACGCATATTCAAAACCATATTGAGAAACTTGTACACCATGACCAAGTTGGTTTCATCCCAGGAAAGCAAGGCTGGTTCAACATATGCAAAACAATACATGTTATTCACCACATAAATCAAGCTAAAAACAAGAATCACATGATAATTTCAATAGATGCTGAAAAAGCATTTGACAAAATTCAACACCCATTCATGTTAAGAACTCTACAGAAAATCGGAATAGAAGGAATGTACCTCAACATCATTAAGTCAATATATAATAAACCCAAAGCCAACATCATATTGAATGGGAAAAACTGCGGGAATTCCCTTTAAAATCAGGAGCAAGACAAGGATGCCTACTATCACCACTCCTTTTCAATATAGTCCTCGTGACTCTTGCCAGAGCAATAAGACAAGGATATCAAAGGAATTCAAATAGGAAAAGAAGAATTAAAGTTATCTCTAGTTGCAGATGATATGATCCTATATCTAGAAGACCCAAAGAACTCAACCAAAAGTCTACTAGAGCTGATTAACAAATTCAGCAAAGTAGCAGGATACAAGATCAACCTAAAAAAAAAATCAGTAGCTTTCCTATTTATCCACCATGTTTCCACTGAAAAAGAAACCCAGAAAACAATTCCATTCACAATAACTTAAAAAACCAAATACCTAGGAATAAAGTTAACCAAAGAGGTAAAAGACCTCTACAATGAAAACTACAGAACACTGAAGAAATAAATCGAAGATCTTAGAAGATGGAAAGATCTCCCCTGCTCTTGTATAGGCAGAATAAATATTATCAAAATGGCCATTCTATCAAAAATGATCTATAGAGTCAATGCAGTCCCTATCAAAATACCAACATTTTTCACAGATCTAGAAAAATCAGTCACTAATTTCATATGGAGAAACAAAAGACCCAGAATAGCCAAAGCAATTCTCAGCAATAAGAACCATGCAGGAGGCCTCACAATCCCTGACTTCAAATTATACTACAGAGCTATAGTAATAAAATCAGCATGGTATTATCACAAAAACCGACACATAGACCAGTGGAACAGAATAGAAGATACAAAATCAAGTCCACAAACTTATAGCCAATTGATTTTTGACAAAGGTGCCAAACACATACATTGGAGAAAGGACAGTCTTTTTCAACAAATGGTGCTGGGAAAACTGGTTATCTACCTGTAGAAAAATGGATCTAAATCCTTACTTCTCATCCTGCACAAGAATCAACTTGAGATGGATCAAAGACCTGGAAGTTACACCAGAGACTGTGAAATTACTAGAGGAAGGCATAGGCTCAACACTCCAACATATAGGCACAGGTAGAAACTTCCTCAACAAGACCTTGAAAGCACAGGAAATTAAAACAAGAATTAATAGGTGGAATAGCAATAAACTACAAAGCTTCTGCTCATCAAAGGAAACCATTAAGAGCCTAAAGAGAAAGCCTATGGAATGGGAGAAGATCTTTGCAAGCTATCCCTCTGACAGAGGTCTAATATCTAGGATATACAAAGAAGTTAAAAGACTTTACACTTAAATAAAATAATCCTGTCAAGAAGTGGGCAACTGAAATGAACAGACACTCAACGAAAGAAGAGATACAAATGGCCAATAGATACATGAAAAAATGTTCAACATCATTAGCAATTAGGGAGATGCAAATCAAAACTACTCTATTTCATCTAACCTTAATTAGAATGGCAATCATTAAGAAGTCAAACAACAACAAATGTTGGCAAGGATGTGGGAAAATAGTGACTCTTCTACACTGTTGGTGGAATTGCAAACTAGTTCAACCACTATGGAGATCAGTGTGGAGATTACTTAGAAAACTGGGAATGGATCCACCATATGATCCAGCTATACCACTACTGGGTATCATACCAAAGGGATTGAAACTAGAAAATTACAGTAATATATGCATACCCATGTTCATAGCAGCACAATTCACAGTGGCCAAATTATGGAACCAACCTAGGTGTCCATCAACAGATGAATGGATTACAAAATTATGGGAAATACACACAATGGAATTCTACTCAGCAATAAAGAAGAACAAAATAACATCATTTACAAGAAAATGGAAGGACCTGGAGAACATTATGTTAAGTGATATTAGCCAATCACAAAAAGAGAAGGGTCATATGTTTTCATTAATATGTGCTACCTAGGGAGTAGTGGGGACACAAAAGGGACTCCAGACAATAGTGGAGAACCCTCAGTGGAGCAAGGGAAGTGGTCTAAGGGAAGAGGAAGGGCAAAAAAGAAGTGAATCAATGGAATTACTATCATAAAGAATGTGTACGCATGAGAATATACCAACATCATTCTCAGTACTCCAAGTGGGGGGGAGGTGGTGGGACACTAAGAGATGTGTGCATGTATGTTAATATCAAATTGATATTCATTGTGATGTGAGACTACAATGCACCAATAAAAGCATGTTTAAATAAATATATAAATCTTCAGTGCCTTTTATCCTTAGATTAGGACGTCTTGTATTGTCCTGTATTTCTTGGATAGTTAGAGTATGTTGTAATATCCTCTGCATATCATTTACTGTGTTTTCAGTTTTGAATGAACTGTCTTCCAGGAGCGATGCCCACCCTGTTTTCCATGTGGTCGAGCCTGCCAGAGTTGGTTTCTATTGTGGTCTTCAATTAATTTATTAACTCTTTGATTTCATTTAAAGTTCCTTTCTGATATTCTCCATCTCGCATTTCCTGCAAATCAGTATTGGTAATCTCCCTTGTTGTTGCCTTGTGAGAGTTTATTGTTTCCTCGCTGTTCCTCATTCTCGTATTTTTGGTGTTCTCAATTTTGTGTTTCTGTTAGCTCAGCATCTTCTTCCTTTTTGTGTGTAAGACCTATGTCTATTTGTTATCCCTATATCATAAGGTCTATGCTGGGGCGTATATATTTGCCTCTACCAATCTGACTCATATAAACAATCTCTTGAGTTTGTCCCTCAGAGTTCTTAGTGAAGGCAAAGAGGAGTCTCTGATTTGCCAGCGGCTGCCATACTCTCCAGGCCCAAACCTTGCTGGGCTAGAGACTGTGATATTCTGTTCAGAGCCTGCAGCCTGCTGGTTGGGATTTAATGCCCGACAGCCACTGCTGCCGCTCTGCTGATTGTGAGCCCTTGATACTGCAGAGCACTGAGCTCCGACCCCTGTGGCCAGTGGGCTTAGGCTTAGCAAACCCAGCGATTGCTATTTTCTGAGCTGTGGCTTGGCTCGCTGTTCTTTGGTGGCCCCTGGTACACCCCCCCTGATCTACCTGTAAAGATCATGTAAGGTACTGTCAGTCATTGGCATTCATGCGTGCCAAGTATAGACTCTGCTGGTGGCAAGAGTGTCTATTTCCCAGCCTGAAGCTGTGATCGAGTGGGGCCCTACTGGTCCTCAGGTCTCTTGGCCTCCAGTTGTAGCCTGAGCAGGATGACACTGCCATTACTCTCCGCCTAATGATCAGGTCAGGGTCTGGTAGGGAGAAATTGTACAGTTCCAAGCCTTGGGTTTGGGTGGCTCAGTTCTTTTGGTCCCCAAGACACCTCTGCTGTTCTGCCTGCTGCAGTCATGTGTGCCCTCTCTGGTCTCTCTTGGTGCTCACAATGCCCAAACGCGGCCAGGAACAAGTTTGTTGCTCTCCAAGCTTCTACCTTGGTAGGCTGAGTTACTTCTCCCACCCAGCACGGCTGGGTACCCAGTGTTGGTCCCTGGAGACCCCATTGGCTCTGTATGCTGTGGGTTGTTGTTCCCTCCCGCCTGAATATCTCTAGGGGCTGTTTGCTTCTATGCTGTGTCCAACCGTAGCCCCTGCCCCACCTCCACGTGGGTGATATGCAAAGTCTCAGACCTGTGGGAGTCTATTTCCTTGCCATGCATGCCTCTGGTCCCTGTGGGCACACGTGGTGGTCTCCCGCTGGGACAGTCTCCCGCTGGGATGGCCAGTAACTTAGGATCGTGCCACTGAGAAGATCGGCTGATGGGATGAACTTATGCTGGAACAGCTACAGGGACAAACTCACGATCAGCCACTGGGATGAACCCACTCTGGGACAAACCACACTGGGACGAATCCACGCTGGGATGGCCACTGGGACAAACTCATGATTGGCTGCTGGGATGGCCCCACAACTCACGGTATTCTGCTCCAGTTCCCTGCCCCAAATCGCTGTCAGAGGAGATGGGCTATGCCACAGCTGCGGCTGCAGGGTCCCGGAAAGATGGCTATAATCGTCTTTCCAATCCTGCTGTCCCAGAGTTGTGGGATTCTGTGGCTGGTGGTCTCAGTGTCTTTGAGGTCAGTCTCAGGTTGCTGGTTATAGGGTGTTTGGTTCTTCTTCGGATGTGAAATGTTATTTAACCTGTGCTTTCTTACTGCTTTCATTTGCCTGGCAAATCTTTTCCGTCCCTTTATTTTCAGCCTTTTTGAATGTGTGTTTTAAGCATGTCTCTTGTACACAGCAAAGAGTTTGTTTTTTTCTTCCCAAAGTACTGGGATCCCCAGGACTTCATGCATGTTAGGCAAGCGCTCTACCACTCAGCTATAGCCCCAGTCCTTACAGAGTTGTTTTTATGAGCCAAATTGAAATTACTTTCCTTTCAGTAAGCAAATTGAGTCTTCTCACCTTTATTAACACAATTGTTATGTTTGGTCTAAATTATGTTATATTTTGTTCATGTTACTGCATTATTTTGTGGTGTAACTATTGGATATATTATGTTTGCTATTTCTTTATTTGGTATTTTGTCTTTATTTTTTATTTTTAAAATTCCTTTTTCATTTAAGAAGGTTTGTATTTTTACTCTAGTGGTTACTTTTGTATTGATACTTTTTTAGTGTATCTATAAACCCTTTTTTCTTTTTTCTCTTTTTTTTTTTTGGGCGGTACCGGGGATTGAACCCAGGGGCATTTTACCTCTGAGCTACACCCCCAGCCCTATTTTTTATATTTTATTTTGAAACCGGGTCTCATGAAGTTGCAGAGGGCCTCACTAAGTAGCTGAGGCTGGCCGCGAACCCAGATCCTCTGGTCTTCGCCTCACTGGGATTACAAGTGTGAGCCACCATGCCCAGCTAAACCCTTTTTTCTTAATCTTTTACTTTTTGTCAGTTTTAAGTGGTATCCTCTGACCCCCAGCACCACAAGAAACCTAATAAAATTGAAAATAAATGGCATTCTCTGATTGCTCCCTATTAACATGGAAAGAGCCAGTGGTCCTATGTTTTCCCTCTTTTTGTCCTTCCCTCCCTCCCATTTTTAGTTGCGTTTGGTCTCCTTTGTCACCTAGATAATACTTATACATCACTCGTCAGTGCCATTAACCCTCCCTTGCATTATCCCGCCATTGTTTTAGTCTCAGCTCTACAACTGAATATTTAAATGTTTACCAAGAGTTGTGTGCATGTATGTTAACACCAAACTGATACTCATTGTGATGTGAGACTACAATGCACCAATAAAAACATAAAAAAAATGTTTACCATAATTCCTTCTGCAGAGTTTTCCTAGTCATCTTTTTAAAAATGTTTGTCATTAGCCGGGCGTGGTGGCACACGCTTGTAATCCCAGTACTTTGGGAGGCAGAGACCGGAGGATCCGGGTTCGCAGCCAGCCTCAGCTCACTCTCTCTCTCTCTCTCTCTCTCTCTCCTTAGTGAGGCCCTCCGCAACTTCGTGAGACCCAGTTTCAAAATAAAGTATAAAAAATAGGGCCGGGGGTGTAGCGGGAGGTAGAACGCCCCTGGGTTCAATCCCCGGTACCGCAAAAAAAAAAAAAATGTTTGTCATTACTTATTTTTCCCCAAGTTTTATTTTGAAAAATGAAAAAGCGGTAGGAAAAACTGAAAGATACTCACTGCTGTTAACACTTTACCTCATTTGCCAGTCATGGTTGGTTGGTTGAGACTCATCTTCTCTACTAGATTCCTCAGAAAGAGCACATGGTACATGTGGTACATGTTCTGGCACATTCGGCTGTTTTTCTGTGACTTTGAATCTTTGGAAGGAGATCTTGGCTGAATATAATATCCTGAGTTTATACTTTCTTTCTTTCTTTTTTTTTTTTTTTGGTGGTACTGGGGCTTGAACCCAGGGGCATTCTACCTCTGAGCTACACCCCTGACCCTATTTTATTTTTATTTTTAAACAGGGTCTCACTAAGTTGCTGAGGTTGACCTTGAACTTTCAATCCTCAGTACTGGGATAACAGGCATGGGCCACCACGCCTATCTTCTTTAATTTCTTACAGATCATGCACCACTATTGCCTTGCAGTGTATGTTCTTTTTGAATAATCTGATGCCAGTATAATCCTGTAGCCTTTGTAAATTACTTCATCTTTTTTGCCTGGAGGGCCTAAGGATTTTCTCATAATCTTTAAAGTCTTAATATTGTTTTGCTAGGATATGTCTCAGAATTGATCATTCTTGGTTGATTTTCCCTTGTGTTAGAAACAGATTTTAGGGAAGCCACAAATATAAAGAAGCTCATAAAACCAGAAGTCACTCAGCAAGTCAATTTACTTCTGCTCAGAAGGGTGTAGCACACGGGGCTGTCCATCCACTCAGCCTTTTATCTCCTACTGCGAAGGCCACTACACTGTTCCCCATTGACTGGGGTATGGCTTTTACAGTCTAATCTGGTTGGCTAGTTTCTTCTGGGCAGATTTTACAAAAGTAGAAACATGAAACCTGTACACCCGAGAGTGGAACACATAGACACGTGTGCAAAAGTTAAAATGGAAGCTTGCCCGTTATTGTTTTCCTTTCTTACACTTGTATGGAAAATCTCTAGATTGGGGTTTTTATTTCTAGGAAAATTTCTTGGATTACAGTTTTAAGTAATAGTTATGTTTCATTGTTCTGATTTTTTTCTTTAGGGATACTAGTTATGTTTGACATCCTTTGCCTGTCTTCCATTTCAGTCTTCTTTTCCTACCCTTTTCACTTCTTCATCTTATTTTTCATTCTCTTGGTGTTTTTTCTGATTTTTTTCAATGCCTTTATTAAGTTTGTTTTGTTTTGTTTTGTTTTGTTTTTGTGGTACTAGAGGTTGAACCCAGGGCCATTCCACCTCTGAACTACACCCCCATATTTTTAAAAATGTATTATTATTCTTTATTTTGAAACAGGGTCTCACTAAGTAGCAGAGGGCCTCACTAACTTGCTGAGGCTGGCCTTAAACCTGCAATCCTCCTGTCTCAGCCTCCCAAGTACTGGGATTACAGGCATGCACCACCACGCCCAGCTATTAAGTTTTCATTACAATCTATCATCTCTTGTGTACTTTGTAATTTGTTTCTTCATTTCTTATATAGTTTTTTCTTTTTTTTAATGTTACCGATGTCAGTCAACTCTTATTTCATCTCTTCCTGTTGGCTTGTTTTCTTTGTTTCTTGGCCATTTCTGTTCTTAGGTTTTACATTTCTGATTGAAGGGTTATTTTTCATATCCTTAAATACTTGTTGAAGAGTGTTTAGTTTGGAGTGTTGTGCTATAGGTTTCTTTGGCTTCATGTTTGTTGTTTGCTGGAAGGGACTTTTCGTTAGCAGAAAAGATTTTATGCACATTTTCTGACATTTTGCTGTCATTTTATATGGACGGTTCATTTTATTTATTGCTATCCATTTCATGAGCAGAGTGCCATCTGCCATGTGGTTTCTCTTACGTTGGTGGTGTTGGGATGGAGATGTGGAGGGAGGACTGGTATATCTTGCTTCTGCTTTGTTCCTACTGGTTCCTTAATTCCCCTCTCCCTTCCTTCCTTTCTTCCCTTTACTGCCGTGTTTCCAGAGGAGACTACCTCTTTTCTCAATATCTGATTCTCCTCAGGAAATACTGCTTCTCTGGGGCTGCTGCGTCTTCAAGCCCTTAGCCCATAGCACTATGGGCCATTAAGTTCCAACCTGTGCTTAGTATTTTGCCTTTTATTGTGTCACTTTCTGGGGGTGAATTTGTCTATTCTTTCTTTCAGTCTTCAGCTCACCTTTGTCTTTTTCAGTTTTTTCAGCCTCTCCTTCCACATGTGGTTTTATTTGTTCTCTTTATTGATTGTATGGTTGTTTTAGGAGAATAGGGGAGATTTTAGAATCATGCCACCACCATTGTTTTCCAAATCTAGAAGGACCCCTCTTGGCCAAATCTAAAATTGTGAACACTATTTGATATCAAAGAAGTTTTACAACTTTTTCTTTTTTCAGTACTGGGAATTGAACCCAGGGCTTCACACATTCTAGGCAAGTGTTCTACCACTAGGCTACATCCCCAGCCCTTTTTAAATTTTTACTTTGAGACAGGGTCTCATTAAGTTGCCTGGGCTGGTCTTGAATTTGTGATTTTCCTGCCTTGGTCTCCCAAGTAGCTGGGATTACAGATGTGTGCTGTCACACCCAGCTCAACTTTTATTGATGATTTCAAATTTGCTGATTTGTGATTTTTGCCATGGAAATGTTTTATTCCACTAGTTAACAACCTAACTTTATGAGAGATTTAAGGGGAAAACTCTGCCCCAAAACAGAGCACTAATTAACATAGTAACTAAAGTATTAGTTCTTGATTTTCAGGTTATCTTTAATAGCCCCACTGCCATTAAAGTCAACAATTTTCACAATAAGATTCTATTTACTTATTTTATATAATAAAATATTTCTGTATACATAGCTATTAAAATTATTACTAGATTTCAAATATTAACAAAGTCAGTTCCTGTTCTTCTGTGAACGTTTTTCACCTAATACCTTTAATTAATGAAGATTGAATCCTTGGTCTTTTTTAGACAAGAACTAAAAGAACCAAACAGGGAATCATTCACATTTCAAGATCTCTAGGAAGAGGTAACAATAGTTAACATGGAACCCAAAGCATGTGAACCAAATAGTGAAGATCTTTTATCAAGTAGTGGCATCATATCCAATGAAGGTATGTACCCTTTAGAAAACAAAGTGGGGAAAATTAGAGTTAAGCAATCTTTATAATAATTGTCCAGGCTCCGGGTTTTTAGTATGTTTTGTTTTTAATGGTAAGGCACAGAACATAGTCATTAATGTCTGATGTATTGTTTATAATTCTACTTTTGAGGAAGAAATTAATGTATCTGCTTTTTAGCATATGATTGTTACCTTTTTGGTTTAAAAGTTGTTTCTGTGTTGAGGCACTTCAACCTCAACACATTCCACCATGTTTCCCTAATGCCTTCACATAATCCTATGTTTCTTGGTCTACTCTAAGAATTTTCTATCATTTTGACTCCTTTTCCCTCACCTGTTCCCACATCCAGTGAGGCACCAAGTCCTGCTCCTCATATTCTCAGAAGTGTCTCTTGAATTCAGTTTTGCTTCTCCATTCCCTTTACTACTGGCTGGTTCAGGCCCCCATTACATCTGTTGCAATTTATTTCAATCAAAAGGTAGCAGTTAGAAAAACAGACACAGAATAGATAGATGGAATTTAATACAGGGAATTGATTGCATAGAGTTGGAAAGAACTTCGAGGTCTGGGGATGAAACAATCCAGAGATTAGCAACTGCTAGAAGCATTTACCACCTCTTAGACTAGAAGGGCAATGACAAGAGGAGCTGTTACAAGGGTATAGAACCTAGAATTAGAACCACAGAGAGCTGCCTGGAGGGAACTGTCGTGGCCTCGTAACTTCCAGAAACTTCTGGGGTAGCATGAGAGGAAGCAAGCCCTTGGCCTCTTCCCTTCTCCTGCCTTCTGCTCTGCTGCCAGCACCTCCCACTGCTAGAAGTGAATTGGGAAGGACCCTGGGAAAAGTAGTTCTTCACGACACTCACCAGGAGTGGGGAAAGACAGAGAGTGGATTGGAGGGTGAGCAGGCAGATGACCTGCACAGTCCTGACTGCTTTCCCTGTTCCGACTCTCATCTAACTCATTCTTGTAGTGGATCCAGAGTTTATTCTCAATTGCAGGTATGCTGCTTTAGGGTCAGTGTAGCAACTTTTATTTCAGCTCCCTTGTTTTGGAAAACATTCTGCTTCTCAGGATGTACATTCCATCCTAAGATGCCATTGTCACCCCACCCTATTACACCTGTCCCTCTTGCCCACCTCCACTGGCTTACCTCCTCACATGACTACATCCCTCACACGCATCTTGGGCAGTGACAATTAGCCCATGGATCGTCTCTCCCTCCTTAGGCACATCTTCAGCCTGTAATATCATGGTCTTTGTGGGTGACCTATCTGAGCGCTTAGCCTGACAGCTTCTTGACCTCTGAAGGTCCTGTCGTCTTGCCCTTTACTCCCACCCACTCCCTAAGCTTGGATTGTATTCTTAAAGGACTATCAGGCTTCTGAAATCTGACCTCCTGTCTTTCAGCCTCTCCTTTAGTTTTAGAGAGCTCCTATTTTTCTGCCTAATGAAGGTAGTGGCTTTCAACCATGGCCCATGTTAGAATCCCTTTTTGAGTTTTTAAGCATTTAAATGGCTTAGATTCACACCTGAAAACTGGGTCAGCAGGTCTGTAGTAGGGCTTATCTTTTTTAATGTATTTTTTAATGTTCCCTGAATGATCCTGATTTATAACAAAGATTGAGAATAACTGCTGTACTCTGCTATTTTCTCCTAAATTACCATACTTCCTATCTGCTCTTTCTATTGTAATGTTATTTCATCCAATCACTTGCCAATACCTTTCCCCCTTTATTTTTCTGTTGCACTTTTACAGGAGAAACCCAAATTCTTATCAAACTGTCTTCTCCATTTTTGTATTGGGCTGCTGGAAGATTTTGCCTGAGAAAATACACAGATATGGATTTTCCACCAATTTGCCACTTAAAAGTCATAGTCTCTTATCTCAACAGGGTCTTCTGGTGCCACTGAGAAACACTGCTCATGATCTTAACTAGGTCTGTTTTCAATTTCTTTTAATACTTGTTTCAAAATTGTACCATTCCAGATGAAATCCAAACTCCTTGGCATATGACCACAAGGCCTTTCACGATTTGTCCTATACATTTTTATTCTCATGACTGGCCACTACGTTCCTTCCACCCACAGTATCCCATGCTGTTCAAGCCCCCTGGCACATAATTATGGTGCTCCTACTACCTGGAATGTTCTCTCTCCTCTCCTGCTCTCCAGACAGGTTAATTCTTGCTCATAGATCTTCAAGGCTCAGTCAGCTCCAGTGTCGTTTGATCGCCCTCCTCCCCCAGTCTGCTCTCTGTACCTGCGCTCATCTCTCTCAGAACTCTTACTGTCCATTCACTTTCCTGTTCTTTCCATGGGTCTTTGTGCTTCTTCCTTCAGGGTTCAATAACAGAAATCACCTAGCATAATGTTTGTCATAAAGTTGTTTTATGAATACGTTAATGAATTATCTAATATTTAGGTTCTGCAAACCCATTTTTTGTGTCATCTATTCGTGGTACAATAATCGAAAACGCAGCTTCAACTGGGACTTTGACGCAAATTCCTTTTTTCCCTAAATATGAAGTAGAACTTGATTCTCATAGAAAAATCATCCCTTACCCTGGAAAGGAACACATCGAACGTGTTTTGGAAGAATATTCACATCAAGTCAAAGATTTGCAGAAAAGACTAAATGAAGTGAGTTGTACTCCTCTCTTCTAGCACCTGACCATTTGGGGGACAATAGGGAGGCATGTTGCCTTAGAAAAGAAACTTAGACTTGCTGGAAGAAAAAATGAGCCATGGACCTATTAGTTAAACTTAATTTGACCCGTACCTTCTATTTCAGTATGAAAACATTGCACTAATGAAAAATCTATGTATCTATCTTCCTTTTGTTAACTAGTCATAATGTCTTGGTTTCATGATATAGTTTTTATGAAACTTGAATGGCTCAAAATGTTATAATTAATGATATTTATCTGTGGTTATAATTAATCATTTGTTGAGGCCTGTGTCCTGTTGTCATGATACTTAATTTCTCTTTACAAAATAATGGTAGAGGGTAGGTTTTTAGATGTATGCATATACATGATAGCTAAATAAAGTTGAGAAGTTATTTACTAAAACTTTCAAGTGAACCTTACACAGAATCAAGCTGGCTTTACAGCTGCATATTAGGTCCCATAGTCCACAATGTAAAGGTCAAACTTCTTACTATTATATACCATATACAGAGTTCTTCAAGATCTAACCTCTCCTTGGTACATTTTACCTTTGCCTGGTACCTATTCTCCATTCATACCCTCTCTTACCTCATCATTCCTGCAGGTACCATGCTATTCTAGACCTCCATGCCTTTACCTAGGTCGTTTCTTCTCCATCTTGTCTGCCTGGCACTCTGACTAACCACCAAGACTCAACTTGAACATTTCCTTCTCTGAAGCCTTTTCTCTAGACAGGGTGTATTCTCCTCTGTATAATTACTGCCCTTTGTGCACATGTTGTAATATCTAATACATCTTATTGAACTCATTAACACATTGTTCTACCTCATCAGACTATGTGAACACTTTTAGGGAAAAAACCTACAATTTTGTTAAGTGCTGAAAATTAGATACCACTGTACTATATATAGGGCATACAAGATGAATAAGATAGGACTCATAAGGAGTTCATGAATTTGGAGGAGAGCTGGTCATGTAAACAAATAGTGACAATAATTTATGATAAATATGCAAATGAAGATATGTAAAGATAAAGAAAGCACAGATGTTCTAGTGAGGAAAAGGCACAGTGTCTCAATTTATTTTTTATGTCATTCCCTGGCACAGTGGTAATTGGCTCCCAATAAATATGTGTTAAATAAATAAATAAACAGCAGGACTGTTTGGCTACTTATGTCAGGTACTTCCTATGTAACAGATATTGTGCTAGGTACTAGATCTATAAAGATGAAAAAGATGTGGACCCTTCCATGTACATATTTATAGTCTTGTGGCTGAGATACTTAAAATTGAAAATGATAATAACAGTGAGATCTGTGCTTCAGTAGGGGTAAGCAATGATGGTAAATCTGATCAATACTTTGCATTCCTTATTTTTTCAGTATTTGATTCAAATAAGCATTCTTTTCCTCTGTGTGTGTGTGTGTGTGTGTGTGTGTTTGCGCGCGCGCGCGCGCGTGCGTGGTTGCTGCTAAAAATTAAACCCAAAACCTCCTGCATGCTAGGCAAGTGCTCTATCACTGAGCTATATTCCCAGCCTACTATTTTCTACTCATCAAGTGCTTTTTTTTTAAGTTAGCAATCTTTGTTCCTTTGTTTTTGCTGCTGGGGGTTGAACCCAGGGCCTTGTGCTTTGTAACCATATTTTTAATTTCTAAGACCTTCTCCACAAATCACTTGGTGAAACATCTTGTTCTTACATTATGACTGGAATATCTCTTTAATTTTTCTGCAAATACAAGTTTTAGGGAGTATTTCTGCTTCTTGTATTATTATTATTATTATTATTTTTTTTTTTTTTTGCGGCACCGGGGATTGAACGCAGGGGCGTTCTACCTCTGCGTCACGCCCCCGGCCCTATTTTTTTATACTTTATTTTGAGACCGGGACTCACAAAGTTGTGGAGGGCCTCACTAAGTAGTGAGAGAGAGAGAGAGAGAGACAGGGAGAGAGAGAGAGAGAGACAGAGAGAGAGAGAGAGAGAGAGAGAGAGAGAGAGAAAGCGAGAGAGAGAGAGAACGTGCGCACGCGCACGCGAACCGCTGGCCGCGAACCCGGATCCTCCAGTCTCCGCCTCCCAAAGTACTGGGATTACAAGTGTGCGCCACCACGCCCGGCTGCTTCTTGTATTATATATATATATCTGTTTCCTCTGGATTTTTTTTTTAGGTGGGTGGAGGAGAGGTTGTTTGCTTGTTTAATCTTGGTCTCTGTTTTTGATTTTAGAATCTTTCAGGGATTTTTTGTTTTTGCTTTTGGTACTGGGGATTAAACCCAGGGCACTCTACCTGTGAGCTATATCCCCAGTTCTTTTTTTAATTTTTTATTTTGAAACAGGGTCTCACTAAGTTGCTGAAGCTGCCCTTGAACATGTAATCCTCCTGTCTCAACCTCCCAAGTACTGGGAGAACAAGTTTGTGCGACCGTGCCCCACTTTATTTTAGAATCTTTCCTCTAGTGTTCAGTGGTTTGGGGTTTTCTGTTCAGGCTTGGTATTGAGGCAATAAAAAAGCCAATGGCCAACTCTGTTCTCTGGCAGAGCTTGATGGCTTTGCTTTGGGATGATTAGTTGGGGCATCAACTATTATGCTGGGAGCCCCTCAGTGCCAGATTTTAGAAAGCCATGTGAATTTCTCTGTAGTTGGACAGGTTGATTTTCAGGTGGTGGTGTCTGTTGCCAAATATTTTCAGTGGGGCTTGACTTTTATGTATATATAACTTCAACCAGTTCTCCTGTTTTAAGAACAAAATTTATTTTCATTTTGAGCCAGAAGCTAGATTTATTTTAGATTTGTTGTAGAGAATGGATGAAAAGAAACCAAGCTTGAGACAGGGAAACTAGTTAAGGTATTCTGATAATCTAGGTGAGAAATGATTAAATGGGTTCTGAACTATAGTGGAGAGAAGGAAATACTGTACATATAAGATAAATTAATATATAGTATTCATGGAGATTAATTTGGCTTTTTCCCTCCAGAGCAATGAATTGCATGAGAAACAAAAGTTTTACTTAAGGCAGTCAGTCATTGATTTGCAAACAAAACTTCAAGAGATGCAAATGGAGAGAGATGCCATGGCTGACATCAGGTTGGGATTTATTTCCTGAAATTTTTTTTCCTTCTCTGCTGGGAATGGAACCCAGGGCCTCATGCAGGCAAGCTGCCTACCACTGAGTTACATCCCCAGCCCTGAAATTATTTTAAAGTTTTGTTCTTTGTATTAAACCACTTGTGTAAATTAGTTTTATCGATATTATTTCTTTCATCTATTTCACAGACGAAGGGAGAGTCAGTCACAGGAGGATTTAAGAAATCAGCTTCAAAATACAGTTCATGAACTTGAAGCTGCCAAATGCCTTAAGGAGAACATGTTGAAAGATAGCAGTGCACAGATAGAGCAGCTAAGAAAAATGATGCTTGGGCATGAAGGAGTGCTTCAAGAAATCCGATCAGTCCTAGTTGACTTTGAAGAA
>PVJS01019798.1:0-33327 GCA_004027185.1 Glis glis
TTGAAACCGGGTCTCACGAAGTTGTGGAGGGCCTCACTAAGGAGAGAGAGAGAGAGAGAGACAGAGAGACAGAGAGACAGGGAGAGAGAGAGCAAGAGAGCTGAGGCTGGCCACGAAACCGGATCCTCCAGTCTCCGCCTCCCAAAGTACTGGGATTACAAGCGTGCGCCACCACGCCCGGCTGAGATACACATCTTCTGTTAACTATTATTTTCAATCACGTTCTGCAGGACAACTTCTAAGTTTTATCATGATTAAGTTGTCATGATATTCTGAACCTAATATTTTAACATAATTACATCAATGTATAAATTTCTTAAAGTAAAAGAGGTATAGAAATATTTTGCTTGCTTGTAAATGGATGAATTTATGTGCTCCTATTTCTTTGGCGAAATTTAAATGACTAAATCTACAGCTCAAATCAAGTGTAACTTTCAAAAGAAAATACAGGTGCAACCACAGTACACGTACATGGTGGATAGTCTCACTTATGTTGATATTGCGTATTGCTATTCATTCCTAAACTAAACACACATGTACTCATGTGTGCATGTGCGCACATACTCATGCACTCCTCTTAAGGAAAAAATGGATACCCAGATCTGTTTCTGAATTACAGTTTATTTGCTTGTCCCTATTATCTGTATGAAATAATATAAAAGGGAAATCAAGGCTATGACCAATTCCTCAAGAAGTCTGAGTTGGTATACAGCCCAGAGAGTAGAATGGGCTTACAAGCTCTTTGAGAGCTGTTTGACCTCTGAGGCATAGAGGAGTTAGTTGAAGAAAAACTCAGCAATGTGGCATTATGTGTTGTGCTATAGTAACTCACTACATTATACATATATGGAAACTTAAGATCTTTAGGTATCAATTTCCTAAAGAAATGTTCCTAAAGCCATAGTTCTATGGCTTGGTAGGATAGTAAAATATCTTGGTTGCATCCTGACAGCCCACTGGAAACACTGATTTTAGCAGCAGTATAAGGTCATGAAAAAATAATTTGGGGTTATTCTGCCAATAATCTAGTGTGTTCATAATTATCCATAAAGTTGGCAGGCCTAATCTGCTAGTAGTACAATAAAAAGTGTCTTAGGATGTCCACAGAGAACAATTCAAGTCTCCAAATAGCTCATTAGGCAAATAGTCTTTCAGTCTCTGGAAGACTCTCTTAGACTATTTAAATGGTCAGTTAATGTTATATTTTTGTTTGTTTTTGCAAGTGGTGAGATTATATACTCTTGGTCACAACTGTTCCATTGTTGTCAGACAGCAGTCAGAGAAAAATGATGAATGATCAAGGGTGGCTGTGTTCACTAAATCTTTATTTATAGGCAATTTAGTTTTCCTATAATTTTTTTTATCATGATTCATTTTTAATTATGTGTGTGTGTGTGTGTATGTGTGTGTATGTGTGTGTGTGGTACTGGGGATTGAACCCAGGGGCATTCTAACTCTGAGCCCTAGCCCTATTTTATGTTATTTTATTTTTTTATCATGAAAGAGAGCCTTGCTAAGTTGCTGAGGGCCTTGCTGAATTGCTGAGTCTGTCCTTGAACCTGTGATCCTCCAGTCTCAGCCTCCCAAGTAATTGGATTGCAGGTATGAACCACTACACACTTGGCTTTTAAATTATTTTAAAATGCAAAAATCATTCTTGGTCCATGGACCATACAAAAACTAGCAATTGTCCATAGTTTGCCAATACCTGGGCTACCTGAGGACAAGTTTTCCTGGGAAGTAATGGCTCCTTAAATCTTCCTAATTTATGTAGCATGTGACTTCATCTAGTTTGGGACTTTAAATCTTATATTCTTTTGGTTTGAGGACCAGTGAGCCAGAGAAACTCTGAATTCTGATATCTCCTTAAATATTTATGTAGAAGATATCCTATATGCAACTATCCTTTCTACACTATGAAAAATATTATTTATATCTATAGACTGTCTTACAGTCATTGTAGGACACAGCATTTTGACAAATGAATTTTAAAGGTCACATATAATATATGTTACTATTAGACACTGATAGTTCATCTCAAAATTAGTTGTCTGATTTTTCAACCTCTCTTCTCTCTCTGTGTATGTATGTTTGTGTGCACTGTAGTTATTTGAAACAAGTTTAGCTTCAAGAGAGACAGGAAAAGCCATTAGAAGATGATAGTAAGTAATTTTATAGATTGTACAATAAATAGATACTGAAGCAACTCTTGTATTAAAGCCATGTTAACATTCAATATTCAGGTGATTATTTTACAGGAGGCTTGAGTTAACATTTAATTAGTAATAGGTCAGAATTGGGGTTATTCATGGTTTTGACTTATTATAACAATATAATGTGTTTCTAGTATTTTTATATCTTCAGCCTCTTTTAAAAATAAGTTAAATGGCAATTCAATATCTGAAGAAACTGGCAGTGATTAAATAATGATTAAGGCCCATTCTAAATTTGTAAACCTTTCTGCAGGAAGTAGACATTATTTGTTGTCTCCATCATCTGTACCATGCAGATCAAAATTTAGTCTATTGTTTATTTTCTGGAAAAATTCTAGTTCAACATTTCTGGAAGTTGTGATTAGAGGATGAAAGCATAATGTCTATGTCAATACTGTGACCTACTGAGAACATTAAAAGGTACCTTCTTGTTTATGTCCACAGAGCATCTAAGTATGACTTTAACAGTATGAATAAGTTAAAAATTCTGTTTGGAGGTATGTTTTTATGGAAAAACTTTATACTCAACAACATAGATAAGAATTAAATATCTATTTAATATTCATCCTATATTATCAATGATAACATTCTCATCAGAGCTTAGATAATAGTTTAAAAATAATCTTTTTGAATTATTTAATGAAATGTACTTGTTCCTCTTATCTTTATTTTCCTTCTAATAAGAACTCTGATGCAACCTTAAGTGATTCTTAATTTAGAATGAACAATACTCAATTAAGAATTTTCTGATACATTGACAATTATAGCACTTATCTGTCACCTTCAAATTACAAATGAGGGGCTGGGAGTATATAGCTCATTGCCTAGCATTCACAATGCCCTGGGTTTTATGCCCAGTATTGCTAAACAAACAAACAAACAAACAAACAAATAAATGAAACGAGAAGCCTTTAAGTTTTAGATTTCAGTGACCAAACTGACTTTTCTTAAGTTGTTTCTACTTATGCAAATAAAGTATACAAAACTATATCAACCAAAATGCTCAGTAGCTTTCTTCTATTTTCATGAACAAGAGTCAATTAGTAAAATTAGAATCTTTACACTCACCCAATATTTGCCAAATATTTTACTAATTTCTTGGCTTTTGTAACAGAGAAAACTTAGTGTGGATGATTGCATTTGAGTAAGGAGTAATGCTGACTTAAATGCTCCACTGGTAAAAGATGGTGCTTCTACAGTCCAGAGAGGTGGGGGTATAACCTCAAGTGATTTAGCTCTGTATTTTGGCATTAAGAAGCTCTAATTCCATTTTCAGATAAAATAAGTCTTCAAGTTATTATATCCAATATAAACATCCATCTGTGGCACTTTATATATAAATTATTACTCTGAAAAGAACTGGAATTAAGATTTCAACTTGCTTGAACAGAATCTCATTTCCTTGAAATACAGTAGAAGCAGTATTTCAAGGAAATGAGATTCATCTTTACACAGAGGCAGAGGACTTGAACGCCAGAGAACTTGGCTGTGTACCGAATGGCAGAGATAGCTAGATAAGGACAAAGTATTAAAGGAAGGATTATTGTTAAAGAAATGGTGTTCTTTAAGACTTCCCTGCCACTCAGTAAAAATAACCTTGGCTAACTCAATGTGTTACATTTCTTCTTTCTCATCAAAAAGCAATGACAAAGGTCTTCATTAATTTTGAGCATCACATTCTTAAAATTTTGTGTACTCTATATGCTTTGCTTTTGCTTATCAATTATACATAGTTTTAAAAGAACACACTTTGTAAGCTTAATCTAAAAATCTTTCCATTTCGTATTCCATTTGAAGCTGGTTTTTAATTCCTCCCCATACCCCTTTTAAAGACTGCCAAGTTGTGCAGGGATCATATTGGTCTTTGGTGAAGAGGTAGTAAACACTTCATTTCATTTTTGTTTGTGATTTATCAGATACTTTAAGGTACAGACAACTCCATGTGGATCACAGTTTTAGAGGTGTAGTTCATAGTCAGATGGCTCCAGGCATGAACATCGTGGTAGCATGGCATAGCAGATGAAAGGTGCTCAGGGCAGCTGGGAAGCAGAGAGAAAGGAAGGGACCAGGGACGGAGGTAGTCCCCAAGGCCACACCCCAAGTGACATACTTTCTCTAGCCATACCCTACCTGCCTACATGTCCCACCAGTAAAACCAAATTATTAATCCATCAATGGATTTAACCACTGATGAGATTAGAGCTCAGATTAAAATATTATTTTACCTATGAACGCTTTGCATTGCTAGTATATGAGCTTTCTCAGGGGAAATTCTATATCTAAACCATAGCAAAAACTGAATTTCTTTTGTATAAGAATCTAAGCAGCCGGGCATGGTGAACTATGCCTATAATCCCAGTACTTGTGAGGCTGAAATAGGAGGATCGCAGGGTTGCATGGTCAAGGCCAGCCTCAGCAACTTAGCAGGACTCTGTTTCAAAAATAAAAAGAGCTAGGGGTATAGTTCAGAGGTAGCATGGTCCTGAGTTCAATCCTCAACCCCCAGTACCAAAAAAAAAACAGTGTCCAACCATCTTATTGGTGGCCAAATTTGCCAGCTCAGATCTTGTTAAAGATGTTAAAAAAACTATTTTTGTTAAGTGATTAATTCTGAATCCAGCCAAACTAATCAATTCTTTGACTTCTAGGAGAAAACTTCTTACCAATTCACTAGGAATTTGCTGAAAATTTATATTACCTACTTTATTATCTTAAAAATTACACAACGAACAGATTGTCATTTTTGAGTGCCAAAGTAAGTTGCTATTCATCATGAATTTTGTGGCAAAACTACTTCCAAGCTCTTTTTATCATTATTATCTTGATAGTTTCTGCATCTTCCTTATGTTCTATATCAGTAGTAAGTCTTCTTTTTAGATTAAAAATGTCCACACTTATTTTTAACTAGCAAAATAATTTAAATGTTATAATTTAAATAATATTTCAATTTATTTACCAATTATAATTTATATAGACATCAGTGACCCATGCTGTTTGCATAAAATTTTCAAATAAATATTACCTGGTACACAAATATTTCAACGATTCTAGTAGCCACTTGTGGCTCCTGCCATGTTTGTGTATGAAAAAAAATGCAGGTATAGATCATCTGAACCTACATCCTTCAGGCTACAAAATTTATAATCTTACACTGTGCTATGCATGATATCTATCAATAGAAGATCCAGATATTACTGATAGCATCAAAGTAAGAGGTAAAGGTAGAGTTGATATTTTCAATGGAAATTACATACAGCATTTGTTCCTTTGAAGATATAAGAAGAAATAACCTTAAAAACCATAAAATCCAGCCCTGTGTGGTGGTGTACACCTGTAATCCCAGTGATTGGGAGGCTGAGACTAGAGGATCACAGGTTTGAGGTCAGCCTCAGCAATTTAGTGAAGCCCTCAGGAACCTAGTGAGACCTTGTTTCAAAATAAAAAATAAAATAGAGCTGAGGATATACCTCAGAAGTAGAATACCCCTGGGTTCAATCTCCAGTACCAAGTTAAAAAAAATCATAAAATCCTTAAACTTTAATTTGAATAGGAGGAGTTTAATTGAAACAAGTAAAATAATGTTTATAAGAGGTATTTTGGTTATGAGATTTGATGAATGATCATATGACTTGTTTCATATGCATTTTAAAGTCAACTAGAAAAAAACATTATAATTTCAAATATATGCCATTATTAAGGGCCAGAAAATTAAATCATCTATTCTCTATTTTTATTCCATCTAAATTTAAATCTAATGATGATCCCATTCATTCTGTTTGACTAAAAATTTTGATCTTGGCTTGAATGATAGTTTTGAGTCAATATTCTGCTCTAGAAAGAAGGAATTAATTAGCAAGTAGCTAAATATTTGTTTCTTTATTTTACTGATTTTCTCTTGAGAATTTTGAATGTTTTTTCTGAAACTTCTATAAATAGTCTTAAAAACATAAAACATGAGAGAGGTTTGCTTACTTATTTAGGATAAAACCGCTATAATTTTGCATAATTATGGTCCCATAGACCGATAAACACGTAATGTACTGAACCAATATTTAGCAGTTGAGTTATTAAATTCTTACTGCTTGACTAGTGTATTGATTTCAAGGTGACAAAAACTAAAACCAAATTATGTCGAACTACATGTTGAAAATAAGTTTAAAAAACACCCTCATGTGTTGGTTGGGTCTTAACCATTCCCATGTTTTTTTTAATGATGAAAGAGTATATAATAAATATTTTCACATTTGTCTATCTTTTAATATTTCCCTTTGAAAAGCCAACAATAGCTCTCAGCAGTCATCTCCCATGATTAATGACAGAGGCAGTGGCCTTTGTATTACAGGCTTGTACTGCCACTAGAAGTTTTCAAGGTCACTATTTCCTTCTGAAAAGTTCAAAGGGAGTTAAATATTCATAAAACATGACCTGATTTTATGAGAGGTGCCATACTTGTTGTTTTATGACAGCTTATTTTAATGAAAAGAAATGCAAAGAAATTTTCACTCTTGATACTTGACATCCAACTCAACTGGAAATGCTACTGAAAGCTTTTCATGATTGAGGAAAATAAGCTGATATTCTTTCGGCGCCTCTTACTTGGAAACATCATTTCCTTTACTAACATTATCTGTAAAAGTCAGAAATCCCTTGACCTACCTAAATGAAGTCTATTAGTGTCAGCTGTGCTAATAAAAATCAAGCTGTTAAGCAGTAATGTCACCTCATAGAATGCCTTTGTTCCCATCCAGGTTTATAAATTATACTGGAAAGAACAATTTGTCTTGGATGGGGAATAATTTGTTCTCAGACTTTACTGGGTAGCAATTAGAAGGATATCAAGATGGAGGGGAAACAAATTCCACCAAAAAACTAAAATCTGTTTATCTACACAGAAAGGAAGGAAAGAAGGGAGGAAGGAAAAGGAGAAAGAGAGAGGAGGAAAGAAGGAAAGAAGAAAACAAGGGAATAAATAACAAAGACAGCTACCAGTTCTGTGCTTGACATCACAGCATCTCTATTGGTGTCTCCACTCTATTCACTTGGTACTAGATTACTTCTGAGTATTTTTAAATA
Organism: Glis glis; assembly: GCA_004027185.1. NCBI lineage: Eukaryota > Metazoa > Chordata > Mammalia > Rodentia > Gliridae > Glis > Glis glis. The sequence continues at coordinate 7,287 of PVJS01019798.1, forward strand.
CTTCAACCCTATATTATTACAGCACACCACTTATTTTTATGTTAAAATAGAATGCTAAATGATATGAGAAAAGTAATTGGTATTACTCAGAATTTTATTAAAATTCACTTTGTGCAAATGGAATTTTCTTAATACCTGTTATATAAGCCAAATATTTTTCTTTTGTCACATATAGGAATTTGAGAGATGGTTTGTCTGTGTACCTAAGTCTTCTTCAGTTGGCAATATCTCCTTGAATAGGCAAAATTTGTCAGTTATTATATCATATCTATAAATAGATATGAATAGGTATAAATATATATGAATAGGTACAAATCTTTCTACCTCTATAAAACTAATAATATTCCATATAATGTTATTTAAATATAACAAGAAGATTGGGGGAATAATGGGGGTTGTAGGGCATTGCTAACAAAAACCAATTGATATTTCTTTTTTTTTTTTGTGGTACCGGGGATTGAACCCAGGGGCGTTCTACCTCCGCGCTACACCCCCACCCCCAGCCCTATTTTTTATACTTTATTTTGAAACCCGGTCTCATGAGGTTGTGGAGGGCTCACTAAGTAGAGAGAGAGAGAGAGAGAGAGAGAGAGAAAGAGAGAGAGAGACAGCTGAGGCTGGCCGCGAACTCGGATCCTCCGGTCTCCGCCTCCCAAAGTACTGAGATTACAAGCGTGCGCCACCACGCCCGGCTCAACTGATATTTCTTGTTAGGAATTTATAGTGTTGTCACACTGTCTGGCTTTTCTAGAGTACTCTGCAGCCTGTGACTAGACATGAAATGAGTCAAACTCTTGAGTTCACTAAGTGACAGAGTTTTTCCCAAACAGAACTTCAGAGAGACAATGAGATAAGACATTGCAGGATATTGGCAAGATATCAGATGATAATGATATCATGAAATCTAAGGTGAATAGGGATGAAAATTATGACAGCCAGGACTAATGATAGGGGAAACATAGAGGCATGCTAGGGAGCAGAAGTCAAAGTAGACAAAGAATTGATGGAATAATAACAGGAAAACAGCTGCATGGATATTTAGTGTCAGAAATTGCACCATATTTGTGACTTCCAGTGTCATCGTTTTGGAAGGAGACAGGATGTAGTCATACTAGGGTTTGACTAATGAGGTGGGAGTAATATTTTCCGGAAATAAGGAGGTCAAGAAGCTTTATACAATGCAAGATACTGAAAAGGCTGGTGTAGAGAAAGGCTCAAGTCCCTGAGCTACAATTGTCAATGAATACAAAGGAATTGACTTGGGCTTTCAGAGATGGCATTATAGAGGTGGAATAAATATCACTACATTCAAATGGCAGGATGTTCTTCACCAATAACAACAGCAGCAATAATAATATTAACACAGGAGATTATGCCGGGCGTGGTGGCCCACGCTTGTAATCCCAGTACTTTGGGAGGCGGAGACTGGAGGATCCGGATTCTCGGCCAGTCTCATTTCTCTCTCCCTCCCTCTCTCTCTCTCTCTCTCTCTCTCTCTCCCCCTGTCTCTCTCTCTCTCTACTTAGTGAGGCCCTCTGCAACTTTGTGAGACCCGGTTTCAAAATAAAGTATAAAAAATAGGGCTGGGGGTGGGGGTGTAGCGCGGAGGTAGAATGCCCCTGGGTTCAATCCCTGGTACCACAAAAACAAACAAACAAACAAACAAACAAACAAACAAACAAACAGGAGATTATGGGAGAGTGGAGAAGCCATGACATAATCATAGCTTTGAGGAGCTAAGGACAGAGACCCACCCATACCAGGGCAGCAGCATGGTAGAGCAAGCAGCCCCCTTTATGGTTCTCAATGAGTATTGTTTTGACAGCTTAGAGATTTGGGACTTGCAGTTTATGTACTTGATGAAAGTAACATAGCTACTGAAGGTGCTTTTTTAATCTTTATTATCAACTGAAATGATAGGTCAATGAACAAAGTTATCTACTTTATGTTATATTACTTATTTAAGTTCTTAGTTCACATTAAATGAACATATATCACCTCTCTCAGTTACACTGTGGATAATTTACTTATTTTTCTTTAAAGTATAACATAAATTTGTCTTTCTTTCCAATGCTTTCTCTGTTTTCTAAGATTTAATTTTTTAAAACTTTTCTTATTTTTTAGAATGATATTCTCACACAGTTATTCTAGATTGTATTTTATTCTTTAAAATGATCTGGTTTCCTTAAATTTTGTGTGCTTTTATTGGGGCATTATAATTATACATCATAGCGAGATTCAAAGTAATGCATTCACACATGCACACAGCACTTATGTATTTTGTTTCCTGAATTCTAATAAAAATGCCATAGATTAATAGGGTATTCTCTTTGTTTCTGTAACTAGTGATTTTAGGGAAAAATACAGGCAAATTATTTTATCACATATAACATGTTCCAGATTTCAGGAATGGTATGATTTGAAATATGAACATACCCTCTAGTCTTATATCTTCATCATAGGATAGTAGATCTGAATACATTCTAACTTGTCCTGTGTCCAATATAATGTCTACTCTCAAGGATTATTGAAATAAGAAGCAAGACAGTCTTTCTAAAGGATTTGCATTTGAAAGAAATTGAACACATTTAAATAAAAAAGTTATGGACTTTCAGGACACATTTACATTCTCTCACAAATCCACTGGCTACTTGTTATCCATTATTAAACTTTAATCCTTTCAAGGTAACTTTTAAAGACCTCAGAAACCTGGTCCCAATCACTTTCTTCCTCTACAAATTTTAGTGTTCAGACCAATCCTTAAGTTTTCCTTTTGAGACCAGACATAAGTCTGTATAACAAGTTAAAGTCAGAAAGTTTTTGATCAAAGACTTGGCAACTTATCTCTTTCATTGGTGACCTTCCCAAGGTCACAGAGACTCTCCAAGCCTTCTATTTCTTATCCGTAGGCTGGAGGTAACAAAGGTGTATTTGTTGTACAGATTAAAATTTCTTATTGTGTCATTTATTTGACAAATACTTGAGTTCTTACCGAGTGCTAGGCATTGGCTTGCAATTCCTCAATTAATAAAAGTTTCCATAATCTTGTTCACAGTATGGGAAATTATAGTCCCCATTTTACAAGAACCACCTTAAATCTTATTTTCTCCCTGAGAAATGATTCCCTTACAATCCCTTGTCAAATTATTCTTAACTCCTAGGACAGGTTTTGTCTCTGCCAACAACTACCATTAAACATTTGTCTGACTTAGTTAAGTATGATTTCACATATACACATCTCATCTTCTCAATTATGATATTGACTAATAGAAGATACTGATGGTGTTTTCACTTTCTTGATGCCGTGCTGTGATGTGGACAGTGGTTGTTAGTAAGAGTTTATTGATAAACAGAGCAGTTTGTTAATTGGAGAGATTTTCTTGCGAGAAACTGTTTTGTTTTTAATTTTTTTATATTTTAGAAATTTCATTACAAGGCAGCCTGTACTCAAGGACGAGAAAGCCATGACTTAGAGGAAATGCATTCTACTAGCCTATGTTATGACATTTGTTGGAAATACAACTCACACATGTTGAAAATATAACACATATATGTTCGGCTGGGCATGGTGGCGCACGCTTGTAATCCCAGTACTTTGGGAGGCAGAGACCGGAGGATTCGGGTTCGCAGCCAGCCTCAGCGCTCGCTCTCTCTCTCTCTCTCTCTCTCTCTCTCTACCTAGTGAGGCCCTCCGCAACTTCGTGAGACCCGGTTTCAAAATAAAGTATAAAAAAAAAAATAGGGCTGGGGGTGTAGCGCGGAGGTAGAACACCCCTGCGTTCAATCCCCGGTACCGCAAAAAAAAAAATAATAACACATATATGTTTGAAACTTCAAATAACAGGATTCAGATAAGTAAAATAAAGATGTACGTAACTCTTGAATGGAACAAAGTCACTGTTCCTGCACATTTTCCCTTTATTCTTTGCTCCTCTACTCTATGATAAACAGGGGATATACTCAAAGGTACTAGCTAACTCAGTTTTTCTCTAACCAGTTTAAGGTAGCTTGCTTATAACTATTTATAGTCCCAGCAGTGTTTGGGGTTAGGGAAAAACCCATGTTTTAACGAACACTTTTCTTAGAAAATACAACTAATGTTGTACTCATAGTACTCATCGTCTACCTTTAGCTGTCTCAAATGGCAGCTGGTGCTTTTATTATTGTATAAAATATCTGACTGCTTCTGTAATAAAGGAGCTAAAGATCCCACTGCTCTCTTCCTAGGCAAAGGGAGCAATAAAAGTGCCATTTAGTAAACTCTATTCTTTCTAGTTAATAAAATACACCATGTCGGAAGTGAGAGAATCAGAGTAGATTTGGTCCTCGGAGTCTCCTAAAAAACAAGAAAAACTGTATCGTCTCCCTAATTGTTTGATTGTTCCGTATGGCTTCCAGAATAGAACATGATTCATCCTTAGTTCTAGTCTTTAACACTGTCAGATGCATACATTCCCTTTGCTGAGTGCTGGAGTAACATCCACATTGGCTTGAGAAACTTCCTAGGCTGCAGGAGGTCCCTAATTGTGAAATGCCAGAATCAAATCAATGGTATGTTTATTTAACTCCTTATTTGAATTCTGGTTAGTTTGTGAAGAAAAAAAAACACATGAAGATGAAAAATTAACTGCATATCACTTGCCTAGAGCTTAAAAGACATCATGGTAAAGCAGAAGAAATCAAAAGCAATTTCAATGAAAGCAGGGAATAAATATACCACAAAACCACATTGTTTAGTTACTATCTATTTGGAATTCATGATAATTCATGTAGGGCTTAACGTGAAGTTTCTTTGTACTCCCTTTGAGAAAGAGCTTTGTTAAGTAAATGAGAAGCATAATCAAGGATTCAGATTTGTTTAACAGATGTAAAGTAAGCAATCAAATATGTCAAAGTGTAAAATTTTTCATAAAACAAATGTTAATTGCCAGAGGCAGATGCAGAGGGGAGATCGTTTAAAAATCTTCCTTACCTAAATTGCACTTCTAGGACTTGGAAATATTTGTCCAGCACCATGCCAGGCTGGAAGCAACATCCCACAAAGCATTTGAGCCACAGAGAAATGGTCCTAAGAGCATGACCTGTGAAGTCAGCCCTCCTGGATGCTAATCCCAGCCCCACCCTCAGCAGCCAGGCAAAGTTGGACATTCTCCTTAATTAATCCATCTATAAAATGTGCATATTAATAGAACCTACCTCATATGTTTCTATAGAGATTAAAGAAAATAAGGAATTAATGTATGTACTTGTTATGGTTTGGGTTTAGAATGTCCCCCCTAAAAGCTCACATGTTGAAAGCTTGGTTCCCAGTGCAAGGTTCAGAGGGGGGTGTGGCTGGAGGAGGTGGGGCACTGGAGATGCGGTCTTGGGGACTATGTATGTCCCTGGTCTCCTCCTCTTGTTCACTCTGCTTTCCAGCTACCTTAGGCTGCCACCATGATGTTTCTGCCATAAAGCCAGCCAACCAGGGACTGGATCTCTGAAACCATGAATCAAATAAATCTTTCCTCCTCTAAGTTGTTCTTGTCAGGTATTTTGACCACAGTGACAGAAAAGCTGACTAAAACAGTACCTCAGTTCCACAAGTGCTAGGTATTTAAGATAGATATTATTTACAAACATGTATATAACCTAATTTAGAACTTAATAAACTGAAAACTAACTTAGGAGTATGTTTTTTTTGTCATAAATACATGAGTTTTGGCCAATCACAGGCTGCTAAGTGATCATGCCATGTCCAAATCAGGAAGGCACCTGAATATAATCAGAGGACTTCTCTTATTTTGTTTTCATGTTCAGTATATACGAGCTCATTGCTCATGCTCCTGGGTAGAGCTCTCAGACCCTCGTGTGTGTGTGTGTGTGTGTGTGTGTGTGTGTGTGTGTGTGTGTTTTGTGATACACAGCACAGAGGGGTTGAACACAAAGGCCTTCTACCCCTGAGCGACACCCCCAGCCCTGTTTTATTTTTTATTTGGAAACAGGGTCTCACTAAGTTGCAGAGGGCCTCAAGAGACTGACAGTGAACCTACAATCTTCCTGTCTCAGCCTCCCAAGTACTGGGATTACCACCACAGCCAGTTCCTCTTTGTGTTTTGAATGCTGAACAACTCATGAAATTGTTCTTTGCTCAAATAAATTATGTTAAATTTAATATGTCTTAATTTTTTCTTTTAACATGTCTAAGATTGAATTAATACATCAGAATGCACCTGAGAATTTTTTTAATTAGATTTTTCCAGTGAAGATAGAAATATCATAAATGTTTGTCTTTCCCTCCCTCTCTCCTTCCTTTTTCCTTTCTTTCCATCCCTCCCTTCTTTCCTCCCTCCCTTCCTTCCTTCCTTCCTTCCTTCCTTCCTTCCTTCTGAACATAATTAGATCTTTTCTACCAAAGCAATAGCTTGACTTAGGCTTCATTTTGTAAAACTGCCATTGTGTGCTTGTATTTTTGTAAAGATAGCATTTCCTGGAAATTGTGAGCGCCAACCCCTCCCCTGTCATCCCCTCAGTCAATGGCATAAAGATTGTGAGGCCATGTTCTCACCAATAGGAGCACAGCACAGAAGCTTCGCACTGGAAATAAAATACCCAGCAATTTTCCACCATGCTGTTCTGCATGCCTGACTTCCTGGTGGCAGGATTCCTTTTTGCAAAAAGTAAAATTTGCCTTGCCGAGCTGCTTTCAAATATGTGTCTTTTCTTTCGATGCCATAGAAATTTATTTCTAACACTTCCTTCCTTCCTTCCATTCCTCCTTCTTTCCTTCTACATTTCCTCCCTTTCTCCCTTCCTTTTTCTCTTGTTTTCTATATCCCTCCAAGGACCACAATAATTTTGAAAATGATGGTTAGATACAAAGTCCTCCCTCACTTCCCTTCTGAATTGTACAGGAATTACATGGCTCACTAATAATTTTGGACTAAGTAGCTAATTTTTTTAAAGTAGAAAGAGATGCTGAGTTGGGGTAAAGCAAAAATAGGCCCTTAAATTTAAATAAGTGAATAAATATTTGATGCAGAAACAAATTAAGCCAAATATTAAATGTCTCATATGGATGTGACCTGGAGACCATGCGGTATAATAGGTTCCTCTTTATAAAATAACCAAATTGTCTGAAGCCCTTATATTTTACAGATGTGATAGAGATAAGTTAAATTATTTTGCAAATGTTACAGCACACTCATGCAAAAACACAGTTTGAAAACATGACACTCATTTACGTTTGGTCAGGAAATTTAATTGTGCTTCAACTTATATTTTAAATGGTTTTTATTCCAATATTAGAAAATTTAAACCATACTTTGTAATTTGTGTGTGTGTGAATTAATGTAAAATCCATTAAGGTACACTCATCTAAAGCATATTTAAAGTTTTCTCACTCCTGTAATACCAGCTACTCAGGAAGCTGAGGCAGGAGTATCTTAAGTTCAAGGCCAGAGTGAGCAATTTAGAGAGATCCTGTCTCAAAATAAAAAGTAAAAAGGGCTGGGTGTATAGCTCAGTGGTAGAGAGCCCTGAGTTAAGTCCCCAGTACTGCAACAACAACAACAACAACAATAATAATAATAATAATAATAATAAAATAATGATAACAATAATGTATATTTTAAATTAGTCAATTGAAAATATACCTTTCATTTTTTATGTTACCTGCTGACAATTAGTCACAAAATGTAATTAATCTGATTTACAAAGTCTAATTTCATGAATATATGGAAAAGAACAATTTAAAAATATCTAGACACAGCAGAACAAAAAAAAATCTTAGTTTGGGTATAAGGAAATGGCAATAGTCCAAAACTCTAGTATTTGAAAGGAATTTAATAAAAAGATCATAGAATTACAAGTTGACCTTATTTTATTAAAAAGCTGCTATCTCTTATCCACCTGTAAAAGGGGGACTAATTTAATTTTAGAATAGAATAGGAGAGATATTCTAAAATGATCAAAGGAATGCCAGATGGACTGCTTGTTCATTAAGAATATTTAATAGTCTACATTTAAATTCCTAGAAAAGAGGTCTTATAAGGTCAATGTTTCACTGAAATTTTAATTGAATAATTAGTCTAATTTCTAAACTGGGAACTAAAATGATGATCCTGCTTAAACAGAATAACTGAGGGTACTCAATGATTTTTAATTAGGTTGTTAATTATTTTATTTTTAATTTTTTGAATGATTGATTATAGTACATTTAACTGCAATATATGCTAATTGCTACTGCTACTTGATTCCAAATATTGAAGTTCATGTTGTTTCTACTTTGTTTTCATTTTATCATCATCTTTGTTGAAAGTTTTTATATTATACATGACTTAGTTCTCTTGGTTCCGATTAACAGTTGGACATCTAAACCAAATATGTTTCCATGTCAGTTATACATTATGATCTTCTTGAATCCCCAAAAGCCTTTAACAACTAATTTAACAAATTTTACAAACACATGAAATATTTTTATAACTTTGTTAGCAATGAAAAATATAACCTACATGAATATTATATAAATAGTGTAATGCAAACTACACTAGTTGATATCAATGAGTTAATTACGTATTCTCAGTCTCTCTCTATGGGTGTTCTTATCTTCAGTTTAACAGACACAAAATATGACTGTTTAAGAAAGCAAAAATAACCACAGTGGCAATTCATTTATCCTCCATTACTGGAAAATGAAAATTTTTTTCTTAATACAGCTTTTTTGCACATAGATGATTTTCCCAGAAAACTTGAATAGTATGCCTTTACATACTAACTTTAAAGTTTAAAACTTTTAAGGATATTTAAATAATATGTTTCATCTACTTCCTTACTTTTTTAACTATGGAATGCTGGACATAATTTAAAACTTTCTTGATGACTGAGGGTCAAAAAATGAATGCAAATTATTTTAACCTTCTGCAATTAAATGATCCCAGAACCTAGAAAACCTTAGAATTGCTCATGCTGTAGTGAACTTGGCCACAAAGCTACAATTATGAGCGAAGACCACACCATAGTTAAAGAATTGGAAAGTCAGATATTTTCACGCAGGGCTTTAGTTTTTTAATTCAATGGTTGAGATAAGACCTTTATAATGGGAGTCACTAAAGCGCTTTAGAGCAATGTGCATTAGCATGTAAAGAAAACATTCCTTATCTGCCCTAAAGGACTGGGGGCTCACAAAGAACAGGCCAGAGTAACAGCAGTAAGAAGTGTTCAGAACAGGTTTGCATTCCAGTAGAGTGTTTTCATACTACATGAGATAAAGTAATAGGAAGAGATAGAGCATGACCAGTAGATATGCTACTGTTGAATTCAAATTATTATAGAAAGCTTCTGGGTCTTTAAGTAATTGCAACCAGACAAACTAGATTCTCTCTGTAATTAAAATCTAAGATCTGGTACTAGAAAGTTAATAGGATTTGTGAAAGCAAATCAGTATATTTTGGAGAGAGCTACAATAATGAAATAAAGGTACAACATAAAATTGTCAGCACTAAATTAGTCATTTAAGCTAAGGCATTCACCAATTCCCTTAGGAAGAATTTGAATGAAATACTAGGGCTATAATTTATGCGTTTCTGTTTATTATTCATTTTCCCCCTCTATATTAGTTAGATGTAGTAATCTCATATCTTACAATTCCTGGAAACTCCAAATTTTATCTATTTTCTTTATATTGTAGGATCTTAAACCACGTTCCTCATGGTATAGTTTTAAAATACCATATAAAATATGTTTATCTATCTATCTAATCATCTATCTACCTACCTACCTACCTACCTATACATAGTGTGTGTGTGTGTGTGTGTGTGTCCGTGTGTGTAGATATATATGCACATACATTTACTCATATCTATGATATATGTGTTATGGGGTGTATTGTGTGTATTATGTTTTAGCAAATGATACATAGTTCTTTGGTAGGGTAGGATTCAGTTGGTCTCATTTTTTTTCCCTTTTTAATATCTCTGATTAAAGATATTCCTTGAAAACTTAAAAGCCATTTCTTAAAGTATTTCTTAAAGAAAGGACTTCATCTTAAATATTAAATGAAAAGTACAATTTGTGGTTGACATAATAATTTTATGGCACATTGATTAATTTTCAGGCAAATGTCCATTTCCCCTTATGTATCATACATCTCTTTTCTTCTTCACTGACTTTCATCCTTAAATGATTTTCTCAGACTTGACCATCTACAACAGCCTTCCATAGCTTCTCTGCTTCACCAAATCCTGATTTGAATCCAAGTCCCATCTTAAGGGTCACCAGGTGACCTCTTCCTGGCAATCTGCATTTCTGTCTACTCTAGTTATTTCCATGGCTAAATTCCTGATGTGATTGATTTCCACTTTGAAATACCGCCCTTTCTACAATCTTTACCCAAAGCAGCTGTATCATGTAACTAGGCACAAAGTTTTGAGGGAAAAAAAATCTATATGAAGACGATAAGTAAGGTTACACATATAAATTAGCTATCTGGAAATGAGTTAAATCTAGGATTTCAACTTTTCTCATTTTTAATTATATTTTATAAGTCAATTAAAAGTAACTCCAGTTATGAGGTTAAATTTTACAAAAAAAAAAGAACTTAGAGTGATTTGTAAAGGAAACAAGGTCTCATTTAACAATGCTTTAGTAGTTTCTTATTGGACATTATTTTTTTCGTATCTCCCACAAATGATTGGTAGTATTTTATTACTCCTAAAGTTTAACAGAATTTTTTACTCTAACATTTCATTAGGATATGAAATTAGAGAATATTTTATAAATTAATCTAAATACATCTGTTCCTCTGCTTTAATTTTTCCACTTATGTTTATATATACACAAAATTTCATTAAAATATTTCTAATATTTTTACAATAATATAAATAATTAGTAAAATTGATCAGGCCAAATCCAAATAATTAAACAGAAAGTTTTATGTCTAATGGATCAGAAGTAGGTAATATAGGTGGCAGAATTTGGGAGGTTCCAGAAAAGTAGAAATAGAGTAGCTTAAAATCTCTCTAGAGAGAGAACAATGCCATTGGCTAATAGATTTAGGGAATTCCTATCCTGCTTCATTTTGATGTTGCTTATTCAAAGTAAATCCAAAGGTCGCTGTTGATTTTTATCTCTGCAACTAATTCATTTTTTCTTTTCAGAAAGGTTCCGTGTAAATTTCTTCTTCTACTATTCATCAGGGAAGGAAGGCAAAAGGTAATTTATATAAAATTATCTGTGAAAACAGGTTATTAATGTGTGTGTGTGTGTGTGTGTGTGTGTGTGTTATACTGTGGATTGAACTTGGGGGCATTCTACCTTTGAGCTACACCCTCAACCCTTTTTATTTATTTTTATTTTTATTTTATTTAATTTATTTATTTATTTATTTATTTATTTATTTTTTTTGCAGTACCGGGGATTGAACCCAGGGATGTTCTACCTCCGCGCTACACCCCCGGCCCTATTTTTTTTAATACTTTATTTTGAAACTGGGTCTCACGAAGTTGCGGAGGGCCTCAGTAGGTAGAGAGAGAGAGAGACAGGGAGAGAGAGAGAGAGAGAAAGAGAGAGAGCTGAGGCTGGCCATGAACCTGGATCCTCCGGTCTCTGCCTCCCAAAGTACTGGGATTATAAGCATGCGCCACCACGCCCCACTCAGATTATTAATCTTAATCACTATAGTTAGGAACCAGTAATTTAAATTGATACAAAGAATAAACAAATGCAAATCAGATGATGATGGCATTTAAAACTAGATCTTGAAAATTTTCTACTTATACCTATTACCAGTAACTAGGCAGGCAATCAGTTTTATCCTATTAGCTCTGGAAAGAATTCCATAAGAGATAATGATTTATTAAAACGTGATTCATATTCTCTGATCACTTGTAGCAATTATACCAATCATAGTTCTGTAAATTCAGTGCTAAAGTTATAATCTTAACTTTAAGGGCTTATTTACTTTATTTTGGTTTGTATTTTTCTTTCAATGCAGGTACTAGACATCTAAATCGATAGGCTGCTAAGACCTTCTCTGGTCAGCACATATAATCATAATGATAGGATAGAAATTGCATAGTTCCCCTAAGTACAGAAACGGAGAGATTGTCAAAGACACTGTGACTGGGGACATTAACTGAAGACATATGTAACCATTTTAGAACTGAATTCATCTTTCAAAGAGACAAAGAAATTAAAGCAACCAACTGTAAAATCTTAAAGAATTATCTGACATAGAAAATTGGATTAGAGATGGAGTATTATTTTGGCGACACTGATAGCTTTTGAATATATGAAGTCTTAAGGAAGAAAACTGCCCTTGACCAAAGGCTGGAGAATATTAAAAAATGTACGCATGCTACTACTATTCAAGGATATGATTAAGAGGAACATGGGAGGGATGGGATAATGACTTAGTGTGACACTTGAAATGGACAAAAATGACATAATACGACTTATGAGAGAATCAAAATTATCATTGTTATAACTGTACTTTGAAGTATATTTAAAATAATTGTGTGTGATGTTCCCTTGTCTTCCCTTTTTAGAAAGTCCTAGAAAGCTAGATATAGAATGTCCTAAAGAAATAAAATCTTGATAGATGTGTGCAATGATTCAATTATGCTAATAACTTCAAATGTATTAGTTAAGAGAGTTTTCAAAAATATGGAAAAGCACAAAGTTGTATTTTTTATTCAAATAAATGATACATAAATTCAAATAAGGCAAAAGCTGCTAGAAGTCTCCAGGAAGACACACGTAGAATAAGGAAAAGGGAACCTTTGACAATGTGGGAGACAAAAAGTCTTATTTTCACCTTCTCCTTGCCTTCTCTATCTCCTTCTCTTGCTCAAGGAAACAACTGAAGGACTCATTAAAAAGATCCAGACATTAAGACAACATTAATTTTGTTAGCTTTAGCTTCACAAGGGCCTCCGTTGCTTCCCCCACTGCCTACTTTACACTATAAGTCTAAGACATAGAATCTATTATCTATCATTACCACTAAATTTCCCACTGGGAATCACTCACTTTTCACCTCTTAGCTCATATGCTCTGTAGGAGCTCTGTCTTCCAATGTAGATGCCAAGTCAATCAAAGCATGGTACTCCCTCGGGGATAACATTAGGGGTGGGTACATGCACGACATATTCAGGGCCAGTGAGACTTTTTCTGAGACATTGGGAAAAGAGTTATCACATTTCCTAACTGAATTTAGATGGAACGTATGTAGACTTGTAAAATCAGTTTTGACCAAGATAAAATAGGCAAAATAGATTAGTGAAATATAATACTTAGTAGACCTCAAATATGGTAAGCATTCTAAATAATTAAGTAACTCTTGTTTTAGTCCATTTGGGCTGCTATAACAAAATACCACAGACTTGGTGGCTAATAAACAACATGTGTATTGCTCAACAGTTTCTGGAAACTGGCAGAACCAGTTCAGACCCAGGCACTAGAATATTCTGTACTTGGTGGGGGTTCACGTCCTAGTTTCTAAATGGTTATCTTTCCACTGTGTCCTCATAGGTTAGAGAAGATGAGGTTGTTCTAAGAGAGAAATTGCAACCTGCATAGATCAGACTCTCCAATATTGGAAGTTGAGGGAGGATCAAGGAACCAAAACAAAGTACCATGCCTCTACTTCTGATGAACCCATGAAAATTATCCACAAGGGATGGAAGCGAAGCAAGAAGTGGTGGCTCAGAAAGCAAGGATTACCTTAAAATAGTTCCACTCAAGTAAGAACTAAACTTTATGCCCTTTTACGTCTTCTACCTCTCTATTCTGAACCCATCTCCCCTTAATTCTGTCATGAAAAAAAAAATCCTGTCTGATTATTTGAGATGGAGGGCACCCAGAGGGTGGAACCAAAGATTGGGTTGTAATGATAATATTTTTATCTTTGCATCAAGGTATCCTGATATATAATATGCTCAAAAATTTTCAATACTGATAATAGTTCTTAGATTATTTTGGTATGGACATTACATGAAAGGCATCCCAATTGGATATAATTTGAATGATAACTTTTTTCTTCTTAATGCTAGATGTTTCTATTGTATAAAAATAATATTTTGAAAGATTTTAGGTTTCTCAATTCTCTTTTGTTGTGCAGGTTACCTCTAATATAAAAAATCACAATAATGACAGTTATGACTATGTAATGTTACAACTGCAATCACAACTATTACTATGTCTATTAATGGCCAGATTTACAGAATAATACATCAACAGTAATACTGGGAATACCATTTGCTTCTCAATAATTCCTTGCCTTTGACGAGTAAAATAGTGATTTTTGACTAGTTCTGGATAGATTAGCTATGAAGAGATGTGCCCCTTCTGTGCTGAGGTGGTAAAGCCCTTCTCAATTTTCCAGCTTTCTTGACCATGCTTTGCAATGGAGAAGACTACGAGATGGAGGAAATGCCTCTATGAGGTATTGGCTCTTCAGTTAGTCTGGGTCTTTCATTGCCTATCCAGAGCAGAATCTCCTTTCAAATTACTTCAGATATGTTCAGAAACAAGCCACTAGATATTTGTGGAGTTGCTTTCTGTTTTTGTTTTTAACTCTAATAGCCTAACTTACAGTCACAGAAAGTGCCAGTGTCTCTGAACCCTCTTACCCTGGAGTCCACCTGCAGACAGTTCTCCCCTGTGCAGGCAGCTTCCCACTTTCCTTTGCTTTGGCAAGCTCTGAGCTTGCAGGGAGATGGAGGTAGTGGTGCTCAGCATGGCCTCAGATCAGAGGAATTAACGCACCACAGCCACTCTTAACTTAAAGGAATAGAAATTGGTAGATGAACACCCCAGATCTTCACTCTTCAGTGGGATGATTATGAGATGTGGTCTACAGTTCCTAGAGGGTCTCCCACAGGATGGCCCCAAGTTTTCCATATTTCATGAACATTTCTTGGCTAAATTCAGTTTATACGTAAACAGAGGTATTCTGACTAAGGGGAGCTCATTTTCCACATCCCTAGACCACATTAGCCATGATTGTTAAATTAAATCCCATTTTGTATATTAAAATTAAATCTTATTTATATAATACTTAAGAATTTAATGAAATTTTTTTCAATCTACAGATTTCTAGAAAACATAGTGAAGACTCTGAGAGCTCTCATTAAATTATTGAATACTGTTTGATATTCCTGAGGTCAGAAACACTCAATACCCTAAACACTAATATTCTGTACATACTGATGCTACCTAGGAGCAAGAGAGGTATGATTTCAATAATTCCTCATGAAAGCTTTTTCACTCTTACCATAGTCCATAAACAGTCCTACTGTTTATATTACTTTAAAATGTTGATCCGTTACATATTAAAAATATCAATATTAGGACATAGTACTAATTGGAGGACTATTCAAATACCAAATTAAGAGCGGCAACATTTTGCTTTTATGAAATGGTAAACTGTTTTAGCACAATAAAAGAGGACCTAAGCATTGTTCCTAAGCAATTTTCAGTGTTCTGAGAACCTGTCATGCTTTTATCAAACATGTAAGAACCTGTAAAGTGAAAATAAAGCTAATATAATTGTTGTCAAAAATGGGAGTCAATGCTTCTTGATTTATAATGGTAGCAGAGAGTTGAACGTTTTAGATGTTTTTAAGACACTGGAAATGGAATTAAACCACCATTGCTCTCAGTTAAAATGCAACACTAGACCCAATAAACAAACACTGTCTATCCAGGGAACCAATATTAAACCAACTTATTTTCTTGTGGTTTAAAGAAATTATAGTTACTGGACCATAATCTAATACACAAAGCAAAACAAATATTAGCCCTTCAATGCCAGTCTCTCTTCAACCTCTCCAGAAACAGCACACATTTGCAGAAAACTGCTTGCTATTCTCTGTGCAACATATTCTTTATTTAAGTCTGTTTGTGCTCAAATTTAAACTGAAAGTCACATTTCTTTTTCACAGGCAATTATAGAGGTTATTCTGGTATTATTCCTGCAAATCTCTCCCTCCCTACCTCTACTGGGTTCCCCAAAACTTGGGAGATTAACCAGTATTGGACCTTAAAGGTAATCATATTATCTCATTTTTCCCTCCTTATAGCTAAGCACATTGATGAACACGTGTCAGGAAGAAATTATAATCTAAATCAGATGAAGTGCCAAAAGACAAAATACCTAAAGGGCTTCTGGAACAAATTTCTCATGCTTAGAGGGAAGCTTTGAAAAGTGTAATTTCTTTTTCTTCTGGACAGTATCACTCGAAGCAATGATGCTATAGCTAAGCTATCCTAGGGACCGGCTCTGAGACCAAGGCTGGACGTAGCACAGGACACATCTGCTGGAACTGAGACTCAGAGGCGGGGTCATTGGATTAAGCCAACCCTGAAACTCACCGAGCCACTGCTCTTCTGGTTTTGTGAACCTGTATGTGTTTTTGCTTCTGGAAATTCGTAAGACTTTTGTTGGTTCTCTACTTTATGTACTTATTTTTCTAACGTATGGTTAAAAATATCTTAGCAGATACAGAAGTTTTGATTGCATGCTTCAGCCTTGCCTCCAAATAAGTCATTATTCAAATAACATTTCAATAATAACATAATAGAGAAGCGTAATTTTACTTCTGGATGGTTATGGGCTGGATTTTGTGCTCTTCCCAAGATTCATATGTTGCAACCCTACTCCCCACTACCTCAAAATGTGACTGCATTTGAAGGTGAAGCCTTTGAAGAGGTGATTCAGTTAAGATGAGGCCAGTAGTATGGCCCCTAATCCAGTCTTACTGCTGTCCTCATAAGAAGAGGACTTCAGGACACCCAGAGATCTGTCAGAGCACAGAGATGACCATGTGGATGGGCAACAAGCAGCCAGCCATCTGCAAGCCTGGGACAGAGGCCTCACTTAAGTTTTTGCTTAACTAGGTTTCCATAATCATGTAAGCCAATTCATTAAAATCAATCCCTGTATAAATACATCCTGTTAATTCTGATTCCCTGGAGAACTTTGATTAATACACCATCTAAATGTATTTCTAGATGTATCTGAACAACCTATGAAGCTAGGACTGGCAGTCACTGAAGCTTAACTTTGCATGTGATTTGTTTCTTTGTTTCCTATTCAGTAAATCACACACACAACATGGAAAAAGATTTCCATCTAATTTTTTCAATGAGGTACAAGAGTCAGGTGCAAGTTCTCATGGTACACTGAGATGTGGCAGGCTCTTCACGTCCTCCTAAAGAAAACCCTCTGGGTGACATAACATCACATAAAAATAATAAGGTCCACTGATATGTCTTCATATTCTGTGGGGGTTAATGTTAATATGGAAACACTTTTCTACTTTTTACTCACTTAAGTTCCTGTCCTGAGATAATGTGTAAGAGCCTAAAGAAATGGTTCTGATCAATCTCTGCTCTCCCCCCAAACCCCTGGCATTTCCTTAAGTAATGATTTGGGCTAATCCTTTAAATCTTCATGAAAGAAATTCTGCTACTTCTCTTTACGAGGTAACATTGATGGGTTAATATGTTGTGTGTTCAATAAATTGTGGAGATTAGATTCCCTAAAGAGGGGAAAGCATAGAAATATGGAACTGAGGAAACAGCGTCTTCTTTAGGGGAGCTTGAGCTGGGTCAACAAAGCATGCATGGCTCCACAGGGCTGCCATCTCTTGGACAGCTAATTGCACACATGTTCAATGTCTTTAAACGAACACAAGGAAATCCACTCAAAGTCCCCCTTACTTGCAGAGATAATCAAGTATCATCTGCAGAAAAATAGCACCTTCTTTCTACTGTCCTTCCTTTATTCCAACACTGGGATGGCCAAGAATAGGAGTTATTTAGAGACAGCAAAAGATTTTGCTTGTTACATTTCTGTCTGACCAGAGAGAAGTTTCTAAATTCAGTTGTAGTTTTATAAACCATACCAGTTAATCATTTGAGAGAAATGTATCCAGATGTTCCTAAATATAATGCTATTATATTAAAGAGTATCATCCTAATAAACAGTAAAATTATGAAAAATACTAACAGTTAACAATACTATCTCTTAACATTCTTCTCTTGCATGGATACGTAGTCTTGCTCTTAATTATAATTTAAGTACCTTTACTAGCGAGCTACCATAAAAAAATTACAAATATTAAGAAAACCGAGGTGAGCAGTAGTTGATTGATGATACCGACATAATTTAGTTCCTAAGTATGTTAGAAATCTGGTTTATAAAATAATGGACCATAAAATATCACATCAATACAAAGCAATGCAGATCAAGGGCAAACCAAATTGTTCTTGCTCAGGTTTAAAACGCTGAAAATGGATCTACTGTTTTTGAAATGCACATTAGATAGTAATTTATGTATTTGGAAATTGCTTCCACTTTACAGAATTTTCCATATGCCAAATAAAGCATAACATTAAATGATAAATATCATCATGCTTCCTAATAAAGAAGTGTATCACTATTTCAGAGAAGCATCCACTTACTGGTAAGAGTACTGATTCAAGAATATGGGCCGTTAATTTTCTGTTTATGTAAGCAAGCTGGGCAGGTTGACAGAGGGAATGGGCTTGTAAGAGGCCATTAAAAGAACCTGTATAAAATGAATCTTCAAAGAAAATAAAAACCTTATGCCCCAATTGTGGATAATATGCCTTTATCAGTAGTATTAGCTCTTTATTCTGTACCATGGTCATAAGTGCTATATTATCAATTCTTTCAGAAATTACTAAAGGTATTTGAAAAAATATAATGTGTAGAAATGGTACATGAACTTTTCTAAATGTTATCTTACAACATATTTTGGAATGCTTTAAATGAATTCATCAGCTTTTATTTTTATGTCTATTTTTCTGATTTTAAGAGTGATAGAATGTTTTTCAATGTTAAAATATTTAAAATAAATATTGAGATAAAATTCCTTAATTGCACCTGCTGAAGGAAATTATGATAAAATTCATATATTCCTGTATTTCTTTGTTCATATACTAATATGTTTGTTTTAAAAATTGGAGCTACTCTCCTCTCTCTCTCTCTCTCTCTCTCTCTATCTAGTGAGGCCCTCCGCAACTTCATGAGACCCGGTTTCAAAATAAAGCATAAAAAAATAGGGCCGGGGGTGTAGCGCGGAGGTAGAACGCCCTTGCATTCAATCCCCGGTACTGCAAAAAAAAAAAAAAAAAAAAAAAATTGGAGCTACTGCAAATACTCCTTTTCCACATAGTATGTATTAGATATCTTTCCCCACAGTACGCTGCACAGCATACTGCATGCTAATACACTGTGAAAATATATTCATAGCTTATACAGGTAATTATCTTTAGAATATTTTAAGTTTTATTCAATTTTTAGTAAAATTAAAAAAATGTTGCATGTAGCCTAATTGGGCACCGTCTTTTGTTCACTGGTAGGCATATTTTTAATTTCTAGGATTGAAAATGCTGAATTAAAATAAATGAACAAACTGAAAATATGGTATATATACACACAATGGAATTTTACTCTGCTATAAAGAAGACGAAAATTATGTCATCTGTAGGAAAATGGATGGAACTAGAGAATATTGTGCTAGGAGAAATCAGTCAGTCTCAGAAAGTCGAGTGTTGTATGTTTTCTCTCCTGTGTGGAAGCTAGAGAGAAAGCAGGAAGCATAAGGGATATCAGATAAATGAGAGAGACCAGTAGTATAGTGGAAGGAAATTGGGGGAGGGAGTTGGGGAGCAGAACAAGGAGGCTTGATGAAGGAAACAGTTTGATTAATGTTATGTCCATACATGACGGTATCACTACCAATCTCACTAACATGTATGAGGAGGGGGGAAGACTGGGGTGGAATCCGGAGGGAATCATACCAAGTACTGTGTACACATATGTTTGTATCACTCTGAACCTCAATATGATGTATATTATAATGCACTAAAAAGTATATTAGAATAAATGAATAAATTGTTAGAGTACAAAATATCCATCTGGAAATAATGAAGGTTATATTCTGATCACAAATCCAGGCAGTCTTTCTTTAGGGTTGCTAGTTTGTTAAACTCCTCTGATTATTCATAGTTTAATCTCTATAAACAAAATGCATTTCAAACAAGTTTTCCTGATTACACGCCTATTAGCATACGTAAGAATGAGTGTTTAGCTGGGCATGGTGGTGCACATCTGTAATCCCAGTACTTGGAAGGCTGAGACAGGAGGATCACAGGTTTGAGGACAGCCTCTGCAATGTAGCAACAGTCAGCAACCTGGTGAGACCCTGTTTCAAAACAACAACAAAAACAAGAGGGATAGGGGTGTATCTTGGAGGTAGAATGTCCCTGGGTTCTATTCCCAGTACCAAAAAAAATCACAAAAAACAAAAAAAAAACCCAAAAGAGAATTTTGCCATTCTCTTAACAAAAAATAATTATAATTTGATAAAAACAATTCTTAGTCTTATTATTTTCCTCTAGGATTTCTGGAGTATATATTTATGTTAGGTCTTTTTTGATCATTTATACTTTTTTAAAAAAATTAAATGATTATTTCAGTTATTGGTCACTTTTAAAAAAATATTTGGTTGGTAATTTGGAAACATTTTTTTCCAAGAAAATTTTCAGTTGCCTTGTTGGTGTTATTTTTCCCATCACAATTTTGTTTACTCTATAATTTTAATTTCTTGGCTTCCAACTATTTATTTTGCTTCGTCCTCCATTCACTGAATCCTTTGGCCATGATATATATATTCTTATTAAATATGCTTGTGTATTAAGTACACTCATGTGTATTAAAATGCAGGTCTAATCCAGTCAGCAAATGGACACAACACCTTCACAGCTTACGGATAAGCAGTCATTTAAATATATACTTGACCATTGAGTTTTTTTATTTATTTATTTTTTTTTCGGGACTGGGGATTGAACGCAGGGGCGTTTTACCTCCGCGCTACACCCCTGGCCCTATTTTTTTATGCTTTATTTTTGAAACCGGGTCTCACGAAGTTGCGGAGGGCCTCACTAGGTAGAGAGAGAGAGAGGAGAGAGAGAGAGAGAGAGAGAGAGAGTGAAAGAGAGAGAGAGAGAGAGGGAGGAGAGAGATAGATCGATCGATTGATTGATCGTGCGCACGCGCATGCGCGCTGAGGTTGGCCGCGAACCCGGATCCTCCTGTCTCCGCCTCCCAAAGTACTGGGATTTCAAGCGTGCGCCACCACGCCCGGCTCTGACCATTGAGTTTTGAATGGGCTTGACTCGCCCGTTTCCAGGCTTATTTAATTTCCAATTAAAACCACTCAGAGCCATGTGCTTGCAGGGTCACTCTACCAGTCAAGACACAGTTTGAGACCACTGATGTGTTGCAATTGTCAGCTACCAGAGGATATCCAAGCCTATCTTAATTGATACTGGTAATTTCATTTTTCACACTTTTGTAAAAGTCCATTGAGAAAAATAAAGGAATGATATACTATTAATCTTCTGTTCCATCCATGGAAGAATTCAATGAAAAGCAGTACAAAGGGACAAAACAATTGCTTTTCATTCCTCTTCCTTCTCTCCTCCTCCTCCTCTTCTTCCTCTACCTCCTTCTCTTTGTTTTTTAGAATTGTATTGGTTTAATGTTAATATACATCATAGTGAGATTTAAAGTGATACATTCATATAGACACACAACACTCTCCCCCCCTATTTTATCCCAAAGGCTTTGGTTTTATTATTTTTAACTTTTTACACTTTTATTGGTGCATTGTATTTATACATCTTAGTGAGATTCAAAGTGATACACTCAGATCAGGGCATGGTGGCACACGTTTGTAATTCCAGTACTTGGGAGGCTGAGATAGGACAATCACAGGTTCAAGGACAGCCTCAGCTACTTAGGGAGGCCCTCTGCAACTTAGTGAGACCCTGTTTCAAAATAAAGAATAAAAAATAGGGCTGGGGGTGTAGCTCAGAGGTAGAATGCCCCTGGGTTCAATCCCCAGTACAACAACAACAACAAAAAAAAGTGAAACATTCATATATGCACACAACCTTTCCTTGAGACACAGCTGCATGTATATATTCATCAACATTATCTGCTAGCAAAGGCTATTTATCTTTAGATAAATTAATTTTAACTTGTGTAAAACTTCAGGCTACTAAATTATAAGATATACTCTCGAGCTTAAAAGGAGTTATTTTCTTGAAAATAAGATGTATACCCCCTTAGGAAACTTATTTTCTGCAAGATTTTATTTAAAAAATCATATTGTGAAAAGTCATTTTTGCAACTTTTAAGAAATATAAATCTGCATTACACACAGAATCAGAATTCTACTTCTCCCTTTAACAACTTCCAACAGTACCAGCTCTAAAATAGAATTTCTTCTGATTGGAGCAATGTAATTACATGTACATGTATCAAAATATTTTTAGTATATTATCTGTCCTACACTGGTCCCATAAGAAGTTTACTGAGTTGGGACTTTAGAAAAATGTGACTTTTGTTTCTATAAGCGTACATTGTAAGGATAACATGAAGATAATTAAGTGAATAGCCTCAGTAATTTGGGACTGAATCAGTCTTCATCCATGCTTAGTCAAAAATCTACTCAGGATTTGGTAACACAATTTAGGACGGACAAAAGGAGGGGGTACTATGGATCATTTTCTTTTGTCAGTGAGTTGAATTGAAGCCTTTTAGGATTATTTCAGGAACATGCATGCAGGCTGAAATAGCATCAATTTAATTGGCAGCCGATTCACTGCTTTCTATTAGATAGATAGCCAAGCTATGAATTGCAATGAGAATTAAATTTGCTTTCAGAACCAGTAATATCTGATCTAAAAAGCTGTAATGGAAAATACCATAATTCCTTCCCACAAAAGAGAAATACTTTGTTATAATTGTTGATTAGTCATACTTTCTCAACTACTCAAGAACTACTCTTTTACCAGTTGATAAAAAATGTTTATTTTTATGGATTTTTTTCTTCGTCAATTATACATTATTGGTATGACTGTATTGCTATATTATTTGTTTTAAATTCCATATTCCCCCAGATAGTCACTAAAATGTAATTTATAGTAGAGTTTCACTAAAATGTGAAATGTATGGAGATTCCTCAAAAGACTAGGAATAGAATCACCATATGACCCAGCTATACCACTCCTCGTTATCTTTCCAAAAGAATCAAAGTCATAATACTATAGTGATGCATATATAACCATGTTTATAGCAGCACACTTCACAATAGCCAAATTATGGAACCAGCCTAGTTGTCCGTCAACAGATGAATGGATAAAAAAATGTATATATACACAATGGAATTTTACTCAACCATAAGGAACAACAAAATTATGTAATTTGCAGGAAAATGGATGGAACTAGAGAATTTTATGCTAAGTGAGATCAGCTAGTCTCAGAAAATCAAGGGTTGAATGTTTTCTAGCATGTGTGGAAGCTAGAAAGAAAATAGGAAACAAAAGGGACTTTAAATAATAGAGGAGAGAGACCAGTAGAACAGTGGAAAGGAACGGGGGAGGAAGGTTCAATGAAACAGTTCAAATTATGCTATGTCCAAACATGAATGTATCACCATCACTCTCACTAGTATGTATGGTGAGAAGCAATGCAGGACGTGAAGGAAATATACCAAGACCTGTGTGTGTGTGTGTGTGTGTGTGTGTGTGTGTGTGTTTGTATGACTTTGAAGCTTTCAAAATTTGTGAAGTATCAGATGAAACCAGTTGTCAAAGGTGAGGGGAAAAATGGGGACCTAGACATCGGATGAAAATGAAGATACTTGAAACACTCATTTTTTAAAAGTATTAATTTTATACTTTATCTTTGTGTCAAGATTCATCTAATTGTGCATGGCCTAACTAGAAGCTTGGGACTTGTAACAACTATTTATTAAATGTTTTGAAAGCAGCAGTTCATATTCACTATGGCACCAGACATGCAGAAGAGACAAACAAGATGCCACATTAAAATGACAAATCTGGTTTGATCCTTCTAAAGAATTAATCTTTGCATAGTCATTAAAGTTGAGCATATGGCTTCAAATTCATTTCTTCTGAGATCACTGCCTTTTTTTTTTAAAGCTACCACAGATAAAAATGACTGGTTAATTGGTCAAAATTCAGCCAGGAAAAGAGAACGCATTAAAGGCACTTTCCGAAGGAATTTAGTAGGCAATTTTTATTCTAGCAGATAAGGATTGGTGGAAGCAACCTAAGAACTAGCAGGAAGTCACAACTACTCCTTCCAGTTTTGTAAAGAAGCAGGAGGCAGGATTAGCAGAGCAGAGCTGTTAGGACTCACAAGTAGGAACTGGAAGCATGGAGGGTAGGGGACTAAAATCCCAGAGAAGACACAACTGCTGATACAGATGCTGCCTGACACATAGAAGAGACGAGAAGAAATACTCCAGTGTTTGGTGTCTTCCTTCCAGTCTCTCATTGATGTCTCCACCTGGCCCAAACTATCTGTGAGACAATCAGCTGGAAATCCTAGAGAACGCCTCCCATTCCCAATCTTAGGATGCAAAAACCAATAAGGGAAAGACCAAGAATGAATCCAAGAGAAATAGCTATTTGATCACCACATCAAAAAGATTCACAAATGTTATGAAAGAAAAGTAGGACCGACTTTTGTTCTTAGGTAGTATGTCAGTCGACTCTCTGTTGCAGTGACAAAGTATCTGAGATAAACAGAAGAGAGTTGTATTTCATCTCTCAGTTTCAGATATTTCAGTCCATGGTCCCTTAGGCCTATAGTTTTGGGGCCTGTGGAGAGGCAGTACATCGTGGTGGAAAATCACAGCAGAGGAAAGCTGCTCACCTCATGGAGGCTGGGATGCAAAAAGAGGGAGGGGAAGGGGTCCCGGGTCCTCATATGGCCTGCAAGGGCAAGCCCCCAGTGACCTTTCTTCAACTAGGCTCCATCTTCTAGAAGTCCCACTATCTCCCAAGAGCACCATAGCCTGGTGACCAAGCCTTTACCACGAGGACCTCTGTGGGGCACTTAAGATCTACACCATAACAGGTAGGTATTTACATACTTTATTGAGTGGAATAATATTATTCTGTTTTAAAATTAAGGGAGTGATCTTTGTTTTATTTCTTGCTAATTCCAATTCCACTTACAAAATATCATCAAGGATATTTATCTATCATTAGCTAAGCTACTGAAAATTAATTCTTGTCACTACATCTTGAAATCTACCAATTTAGTTTATGTCTGTAAAATTCAATTGTTGAAAGATTAATATAAAAAACAATGAGCCAAATAACACATATATTTTTACTAATTTAAAAATAATGATGTAAAAATCTATAATAGGTTTGATACATTTTAAAGGAAAATATATGACTAAATAATTATTTTTAAACCAGAAATGCAACTAAAAACAAATACCCCAGTCTGTTTATGAAATTAAAATATTTAAAAGAAAAGTGTTTTTACTTATATTTTATAATGTCAATATTTAAGTATAAATCAATGGAATTATTTATGAAATAAAGTTATTTTATTATTTGAAATAGAAGCTGGTATTGAAGATACATTGTCTTCTTTTCATATTTAATTTAAATTAACAACAGAAATTAAATGTGCTTTTACTCTTGTTTCATTCTAAGAGTAGTTTAAAGTGAGGTAAACTTTGTAAATTATTTTTGCATTTCATTAGTTCTACATTATTTCCTTTAAACCTCCCATGATACTACTGTCTCTTGTATATCTTGAATGAATAATATCTGACTAAATTTTAACTGATACATTTTCAGTTTAGAAAATTAATCTTTCTGATTTTACGCTGTCTAACTATAGATTAATCCATGATTAATGTGTCTAGGTGAATCATGCAATTGTATTCATTTTATAATAAAAATTCAGTTTAAAATTATAATCCTATTATCTTTTTTTTTTCTTTTTTTATGTTTTTATTGGTGCATTGTAGTCTCACATCACAATGAGTATCAGTTTGGTGTTAACATACATGCACACAGGTCTTGGTGTCCCTCCCCCCCCGCCTCCCCCCCGCCTCCCTCCCACATGTAGCACTGAGAATGATGTTGGTATAATCTCATATATACACATTGTTTTTGACAGTAATTCCAT
>PVJS01019799.1:0-33323 GCA_004027185.1 Glis glis
AAAAAAATAGGGCCGGGGGTGTAGCGCGGAGGTAGAACACCCCTGCGTTCAATCCCCGGTACCACAAAAAAAAAAAAAATTAAAAAAAAAAGATTCTTGTTTCTGAGAGATAATGTCAAAAAATAAGGCACTTTTGAGATAGATAATAGACCTCCCAAAAAAGTCAGTGTTCAAGTTCTTTTTATTTCTTTCAGAAGTCAACATGACTTCCTTTTTAGATTGGAGAGAAGACATAGTCGTTTCCACTAATGTAAGGAAATGGAGGTATAGTATTGTTTTTCCCCTTATTATTTCACAAAAATGAAACTTTCAAGTAATCTGTTTCAGTGAGGTGCCTCTTCTAACATTTGTATACCAACCAAGAAAAATGGGACCTGTGTCTTATAGTACATTAGGAACCTTAGAAAGCTACGAGAGGCATAGACTTTTCTGAGAAACTATGGCAAGCAGAGAGTAGAGAAGAAATAGATGTATAGGTATCCAAGAAGAAAGGTCTTTGACAATCACCAAATTCCCACAGCCCCAGCATAGCATGTGAAAGTAGCAAAACATTTTCTGTGATGCAGCAAAGGGAATAGAGTTTGGGGAGAGAAGAGTCCAAAGCCCCAAAGCAGCCAGGAAGTGAGGCTAAGAGGCAAAACTAGAAGTGCTAGTGTGGACTGCAAGATAAAATGCCAGATGAAAATTCAGGGTATTTTATTAGTGTCAGCATAAAGAGACAATAATAAGTGAGGATCAAAACAAACATATTATCATAAAGATATCTGATGAACAGGTACCTCCCTTCCCCCCTCCCATATAAGCCTCATAAAATATAGAGATAACCTTCTGGAGAAGGGGAATATAGGAAAAACAGAATTTATTTCAGTAGTTAAGCTTATGTTTTCTACCACTCAGAACACAAACTCATGTGTGTAAAAACTGTAACATCCCCAACTCCTCCATGTTAACATAGAAAAATAAAAAAGAGGCAAGTTTTTGTTCACTTGAGTTTGTGCCCTAAGAAATTTGTGCCCTGCAAAATTTATTTAACTATAATATTCACTAGACTGTAGATGCTATATAGTCAGGAACCATGTCTTAGTTACCTTTACATTTTCCAAATGTCTACCACAATGACTGCCCACAAGATATATACAGTAAATATGTATTGGCTCAAATACTTAAAAACTAATTAACTAATTAATTAATTTACATAGCAGATGTTCGATAAATATTCAATTAAAAACATGATAAAAGAACTCAGAAGACAGAACATTGTGAATCGTGTTTATGCATATGTCACCTTCAATCGACTAGTAGCTTTGGAATAACAAAATTCTTTACCTGACATCTCCATCTTCATACTGCCTAGAAAGGTATCGATGTTGCTGTCATCAACCTTATCATCTAGGAAAAAGGAAAAGATAAAAACTATGAAAACAGAAGATACTAATGATTTTAAATTATGAAAAGTATTACCCATATTTTTATATCATTATACTCAATTTCAGAATGAAAAGCAGAGGCTTTTTGATATGTATTCAAGTGAACACTAAATTATTCTCTCAGAAACAGAAACACATTCCTTTGCTCATTTTTTCAAGGACTATGGCTATAAAGAAAGAACTTTTAACCTAGTATAGGCCATATGATATAGGAAATGAAGTGCTATTCACTGCCATTAGAGGAAATGATTAGGAGGCAATATTTAACATGTGGGAAATACCATACCACACAGCTATAGAATGGAGAACCAATTTTCAGGTTGTACTCTGAGGAAAAAGTGATTTTTTTCCAAAATGATAAGTTCCGTATTCTCTGGTATTCATCAGGAAAGCATACTAATCATAAATGTACATGTATTGAATAAGACAGTCTGAAAATACAATGAACAAGCAGCTGGGTGTGGTGGTGCACGCGTGTAATCCCAGTACTTGGGAGGCTGTAACAGGAGGATCGCAGGTTAGAGGCCAGCCTTACCAACTTAGCGAGGCAATCAGCAACTTAGCAAAACCTTGTTTCAAATTTTAAAAATAAATAAAATAGGGCTGGGGATGTAGCTCACAGGTAGAATTCCCCTGAATTCAATCTCTAGTACCACACACAAAAACAATATACAGTGAACAAGATTGACAACATTTAAAGGAGAAACAGACAATACAATAATCACAATTAGAAATTTTAGTACTTCTCTCAAGTTGATAGAATAATTACAGAAAAAACAGTACAAAGTGTGAGAACAGTACAATGTCAACTACCTTTAATTCACATTTATAAAAATACTATACTCTTTGACTGCAAAATACAAATTATTTTCAAGCACACATAGTACTTTCACCAAAAAAGCCTATATGCTGGGCCATAAAACTAGTATCAATAAATTGGAAGGTACTGAAATCATACAGTTTATTTTCTCTGCTAATAAATTAAGTTACAAGCAGCAATAAAATAACTGGGGTTTTCCCAAGAGATCTATAAATACATATTATCTTCAACCGAAAATTCTTACTTTCAGGTACAGATGAAAAATGTGAATTGACCAAATTGCCCGTAAACTCTTCTAAATTTGCCATCCCATCCTCTGAAAGAAAAATGCATGTCAGAAAACATGAGAAAAATGACCAAATATAAGAAATAGGCAACTATAGTACAACTGCTATATTGAAAAAGCCTTTACAGATTTGGCATTGAAATATGGCTAGAGATATATATTCAGTTCTAACAGATGCATGTATGTCATTCAGACAGACAGACAGACACACACACACACACACACACTCATCCTATGTAGGTCTTCTTCATGCTGTTACTGAAAATAATTAGAATTAAATAAGTAAGATGGCTAAAAGAAAACCTTGGATAATGCATGAAGCAGATAAACCCTTGAAGGACTCAAAAAGTCAAAACAGACTCATGTTAGCTAAGATAAAGGATACCTAGAAACATATTAAATACTCACCCTTGCAAGTCACCTTCTTCAGCTCTCTTTGAATTGTATCTTTGGGTAATGGAACACCTATATTTTTCATTATGGAGCTCAGGTCATCAGGATTGACCTCATTCTTCCTAATGGTGGCCAGAGCTTTCAAGGGGCCTTTTATTTCTATATGCAAAAAACAGACACAATGTAGGAAATTTTCAAAAACATTCAAATATCAGTAGTAGGTCTTGAATAATAATAACAACTGCCGCTGAGCTTGCTAGGCACTATGCTAAGTGCTTTACATGTACCATCTCATTTAATCCCCAAAAAACCCCATGAGATCAGTATCAATTTTCCCCTTCTTTAACAGAAAACACATCCTTAGGGAAGTTATTCTGTCCACTGTTACTAAATGTGAAGTCAGGTTTGAAGATGAGGATTATCCAATTTTATAGGCAAAAAATTTTAACAATTATGATAACCTAGTCATTATAGACATTTGAATTTAAGACTTAATAAACATTACACAAAAATAAGTCTCAGAACATCTGCTTATACTCATCTCTTTCATATTTAAGACTGGAATTCAATTAAAGCTATGATAACTAATGCTAAAGGTAATTTTCCCTTCCCAAAATTGGATAACTGGTCACAATTTGATGTGACTATTCTCAATTGATTCTTTTCATTTAGTAAATCACTTGCATGTACCAACACATACATACAAAAATATCCCCTAAATATTGGAAAGATGGCACTAATATATCAATACCAAAAAAGTAATATTTATTTTTAAAGTACCATATATAAATTAGTCTTTCAAGTAAGAAAACATGTGTCACAAACTATTATAAACATTTACTCTGTAAAAGGTAAAGTTCACAAATCATATATGTTGGAGAGTCTTATAGGCTCTATTTAGAAAATAGGATTAAGGATAAAATATTTTATCTATGGAAAACACATACTGCTTTGGCCACATCCTAAATACCTAGGCTCTGAGGAACAATTTAATTTTGTAGTTAAATAAATCGGGATTTTTAAATTTAGTTCTGCTTCAATTTTGGAAAGAATCCAGAAGAAATGAAGCTATTTCAGTTCCTCTCAAGAAATGGAGTGCTCCAAGAACACCCAGAAAATCCAAAATAGTTCTGAATATACTAATGTAGTCTCAATCAGCCTAAACTTCATGGAAATCCAGAAATTCCTCAAGTGCATCTTGAAGGTGTAGATATCAGTTAACTAAATACATTAAAACTAGATTGTATCAGACACCTCATGGCTAAGATAGTGATAGCAAAAAGAATCCCATGGAGGAAGCCTGTGTTTAAACATGTTGCTATATGTTCCTATATGTTTCAACAGTTAATCTTCTCATGATAAAATTTCATTTTAATAAAGGGATGGGATAATAGGGTGGAAAAGAGGAGGTAACACTGAGCTTATTCCCACAGGATTTCAGTAAAAAGGCTAATTGCCAAATGATGGCAGCAATCTTGAATCACAAACTTGGACACTGGGATGAATTATCCAGATAGATTTTGTATATTTACCATTTTTGAGTAATGGACAAATATGATTCTAGAAAATATAAGTCAAGAAAAGGTCAAGACTAGGGTCCCCAATTGATTCATCACCCAAGGTATATTTTTTACATATGACTATATGTACAGCATTATAAAACTAAACAATTCCACTCAAAATTTTTATCATTAAAAAATTCTCACTCGGCCAGGTGTGGTGGCGCACGCTTGTAATCCCAGTACTTTGGGAGGCAGAGACCGGAGGATCCGGGTTCATGGCTAGCCTCAGCGCTCTCTCGCTCTCTCTCTCTCTCTCTCTCTCTCTCTCTACTTAATGAGGCCCTCCGCAACTTCGTGAGACCCGGTTTCAAAATAAAGTATAAAAAATAGGGCCGGGGGTGTAGGGCGGAGGTAGAACGCCCCCGCGTTCAATCCCTGGTACCGCAAAAAAAGAAAAAAAAAGAAAAAAAAATTCTCACTCACTTGAACCTTTAGCGAAA
This sequence comes from Glis glis, assembly GCA_004027185.1. NCBI lineage: Eukaryota > Metazoa > Chordata > Mammalia > Rodentia > Gliridae > Glis > Glis glis. The sequence continues at coordinate 4,929 of PVJS01019799.1, forward strand.
TATGGTGATTGCATCAACCTACTCAGGAAATCTTTTAAGTTCACTTTCCCCTCCTCTGAAAATGAAAAAAGAAGGAATGAATGGCCTTTGGTCAAAAGACACACAAGATATGCATGTTTACTTAACTCTCCTTTTTAAAATATGCTTTTATTGGTGCACTGTAGTCTCACATCATAATGTAAATAATTTTGAAAGTGACATACATGCACACAGTACTTTGTGCCCCCCCCGACTCCTTCCGTATCCCCACCTTCCCCATACAGAGTACTGAAATTGACATTGGTATTTTCACATATGTACACAAAGTTGATGGTAGTAATTTCTTCATTGATCCTCACTCTTTCTCCTCCCCTTCCCCTAGACCACCTCCTTGGCTCCACTGAAGTTTCTCCTCCATTATCTTAAGTCCCTCTGGTATCCTGATTACTCCCTACTTTCTGCATATTAGAGAAAACATATGACCCTTCACTTTCTGTGACTGGCTAATCTCACTTAACAAAATGTTCTCCAGGTCCTTCTATTTTCCGGAAAATGACATAATTTTGTTCTTTATTGCTGAGTAGAATTCCATTGTGTGTATATCCCATAATTTTATAATCCATTCATCTGTTGTTGGACACCTAGGTTGGTTCCATGATCTAGCTACTGTGAATTGTGCTGTTATAAACATGGATATGCATATATTACTATAATTCTCAGCTTTCAGTCCCTTTGGAAAGATACCCAGGAGTGGTATAGCTGGATCATATGGTGGATCCATTCCCAGTTTGCTGAGGAATCTCCACACTGATGTCCATAGTGGCTGCACTAATTTGCAATCCCACCAATAGTGTATAAGAGTTCCTATTTCCCCACATCCTTGCCAGCATTTATTGTTTTGAGGTTATTGTGATTGGAATTGTTTTCTGGATTTCTTTCTCAGTGGATTCATAGTTGGTATACAGAAAAGCTACTGTTTTTTTTTTTTTAGTTTGATTTTGTATTCTGCTACTTTGCTGAATTTGTTAAGCAGCTCTAGTAGTCTTTTTGTTGAGTTTTTTTGGAGTCTTCTAAATATAGGATCATATAGAGATCAAATAGAGATAATTTTAATTCTTCCTTTCCTATTTGAATTCCTTTGATACCCTTCTCTTGTCTTATTGCTCTGGCAAGAGTCTAGAGAACTATATTGAAAAGGAGTAGCGATAGTGGGCATCCTTGTCTTGTTCCTGATTTTAAAGGGAATTCCCACAGTTTTTCCCCATTCAGTATGATGTTGGCTTTAGGTTTATTGTATATTGCCTTAATGATGTCGAGATATGTTCCTTCTATTCCGATTTTCTGCAGTATTTTTAACATGAATGGGTGTTGGATTTTGTCAAATGTTTTTTCAGCATCTATTGAGATGATCATGTGATTTTTGTCCTTAGTTCTATTTATATGGTGAATAACATGTATTGACTTGCATATGTTGAACCAGCTTTACATTCCTGGGATGAAACCAACTTGGTCATGGTATACAATTTTCTTGATGTGGTTTTGAATGCACATGGCTAGTGTTGTGTTTAGAATTTTTGCATCTATTTTCATCAGTGATACTGGTCTGTAACTTTCTTTTCTTGAGGGATCTTTATTTGGTCTTGGTATTAATGTGATACTGGCCTCATAAAAGGAGTTTGGAAGACTTCCATCTCTTTTGATTTCATGGAATAACTTGTGAAGTATTGGGTTTAGTTCTTCTATAAAGATTTGTAGAATTCAGCTGAGAATCCACCTGCGCCTGGAATTTTCTTTGATTGGAAGGCCCTTTACTGCTGTTTTTATCTCTTTGCTTGTTATTGGTTGGGTTTAGGTTTTCTATATCCTCTTGGTTCAATTTAGTTAGGTTGTATGTGTTTAGAAATCTGTCAATTTCTCCCATGTTTTCCAGTTTATTGGAACATAAATTTTCAAAGTAGTTTCTGATGATACTCTGGATTTCCCCAAAGTATGTGGTGATGTCTCCTTTTTCATTTCTGATTTTAAAATTTGGGTTGATTCTCTTTCTTTTGGTTAAGTTGGCTAAGAGTTTGTCAATCTTGTTAATCTCTTCAAAGAACCAGCTTTTTAGTTGGGCACGGTGGCACAGGCTTGTAATCCTAGTACTTGGGAGGCTGAGACCTGAGGACCTTGGTTTGCGCCCAACCTCAGCTACTTAGTGAGGCCTTTCACAACTTAGTGAGACCCTGTTTCAAAATAAGGAATAAAAAAATAGGGCTGGGGTGTACCTCAGAGGTAGAATGCCCCTGGGTTCAATCCCCAGTACTGAAAAAAAAACCCCAGCTTTTTGTTTTGTTGATCCATTGTATTGCTTTTTTGTTCTCTATTTCATTAACTTCTGCTCTGATTTTAATTATCTCCTGCCTTCTACTGGCTTTGGGATTAGACTGTTCATGTTTTTCTAGGTCCTTGGGGTGTGTCATTAGTTTGTTTATTTGGTGACTTTCTGTTTTTCTTATGTGGACACTCAGTGCTCTAAATTTTCCTCTTAAAACCACCTTCAAAGTGTCCCATAGATTTTGGTACATCATGTCTCTATTTTTGTTTAATTCTAGGAAGTTTTTTATTTCTCCCCTTATTTCTTCTCTGATCCAGTCCTCATTCAAGAATATATCATTCAGTCTCCATGTATTTAGGTAATTTCTTTTGTTCTTCCTGTTGATGATTTCTTTCATTCCATTCTGATCTGAGAAGATGCAGGGAATTATATTACATTTTTTGAATTTGCTCGTACTTGCTTTGTGGCCCAGAATGTGATCTATTTTGGAGAAGGTTCCGTGAGCAGCTGAGAAAAATGTGTATTCTACTGTCGTTGGTTGAAATATTCTGTATATGTCTATTAGGTCCCTTTGGGTTTATAGTGTTCTTTAGCTCTGAAGAGTCTTTACTCATCTTTTTCCTGGAACTTTGATCTAGTGGTATGAGTGGTGTGTCAAACTCTTCCAATATTATTGTATTTGGGTCTATTTGAGACCTGATATCCCATAGAGTTTGTTTTATAAAAGTGGGTACACCCACATTTGGGGCATAAATGTTTACTATCATTATATCTTCTTGTTGGATTATTCCTTTTATTAATAAGAAGTGACCTGCTTTGTCTCTTATGATATCTTTTAGCTTAAAGTCTGTTTGTCATATATGAGTGTTGCTACCCCTGCTTATTTTTGATCTCCATTTGCATGGTATATCTTTTTCCATCCTTTCACCTTTAGCATATGGATATCTTTGGCTGTAAGGTAAGTTTTTTTGCAAGCAGCATATAGTTGGATTATGTTCTTTGATCCACATTGCCAGTCTATGCCTTTTAATTAGGGAGTTAAGACCTTTGACATTCAGTGTTCTTATTGAGATATGACTTTTGTTTCGTGCCATTTTGAGTTCTATTTTCTATTTTATGTAGTGTTATTTCTCCTTTGCTTAGTTGCCCATCTGGTGGAGTTTGCTCCCCCTCTGGTCCTTGTATTTGCTTCTTTTTTCTTCTTTGTGTTTTATTTCTTTATGTATTTTCTCTAGTGCTGGCTTGGTAGTCATGAATTCTTTTAGTTTCCACTTGTCTTGGAACATTTTTATCTCTCCATCAATTTTGAATTATATCTTTGCTGGATATAGCAGTCGGTTGGAAGTTGTTTTCTTCCAGGATCTGGAGTACATCATACCAGCCCTTGGAGTGATCCTTACTGTTTTGCCCCTGAATGTCACCCATTCCTTTGTTCTTGCTGCTTTTAAGATTCTTTCCTTGGTCTCTATGTTAGTCATTTTGATTATTACATGGTGTGGAGAAGTCCTTCTTTGATCTTGTCTTGTTGGTGTTCTGAATGTCTCCTGTACATGGATGTCCAAGCATTTTACTATGTTTGGGAAATTCCCTGATATTATTTCTCTGAAGAGGTTTCTGATACCCCTGATTTGTGCTTCTAGACCTTCTTCAATGACTATTATCCATAAGTTAGGTCATTTCATATTATTTCATATTTCTTGGATGTTCAGGTTGTGTTGTTGTATTGTCTTCTCTCTATTGTTTACTCTGTTTTCAGTTTTGAATGAACTGTCTTCCAAGAGTGGTGCTCTGTTTTCCATGTGGTCTAGCCTTCCAGAAATGGTTTCTATTGCAGTCTTTAATTCATTTATTGACTCCTTCATTTCACTCAAAGCCTCTTTTTGGTTCTTACTTAGGTCCTCAATTTCTCTATTGATATGTTCTTTCATTTCCTGTACGCTTTCTCTGAGGCCTTTGATCATATTGAAGATCAAAATTTGGAATTCTCCTTCTGGCATTTCCTGCATTTCAGTATTGTTGATCTCCCTTGTTGCTGAGTTGTGGGAGTTTATTGTTCCATCTCTATTTTCATTCTGTTTTCAGAGTTCTCAGGTTTGTATTTCTGTTGTCTTGGCATCTTCTTCCTCTTTGTGTGTGAGTCCTGTATCTATTTGTTATCCCTTTATAATAAGATCTATGCTGGGGGTATATATTTGCCTCTACAAATCTGGCTTATAATCAGACTTTTGAGTTTGTCCCCCAGAGCCCCTTAAACAAGATATCATTCTTTGTGCAGGCAAACAGGAATCTCTAATTGACTGTAGGCCGCTGTGCTCTCCAGGCCAGAGACCATGATATTCTGTTCAGAGCCTGCAGCCTGCTGGTTGGAATTTAATGCCCCACAGACACCACTGCTATTCTGCTGATTGTGAACCCTCTAAACTGCAGAGCGCTGACCTCCGGCCTCTGTGCCCAGTGGGCCTAAGCTCAGCAGGGCCAGCGATTGCTGTTTCCAGCTTGTGGCCTGACTCACTGAGCTTTAATGGCCCAGGGACACCACCACTGATCTGCTGGTTATGATCATGTGGAGCACTGTCAGTCACTAGCATGCATGCATGCCAGGCACAAACTCTTGCTGGCAGAGAGTGTTGAGTTCCCAGCCTGTAGCTGTGATCACATGAACCCCTGCCAGCCCCTAGCCTCCCTGCTTTCAGGGACCAAGCTTTAGCTGGGAGAGATTATACTATTCTGAGCCTGGGGCTTAGGTGGCTTGGTTATTTAGCCCCAGGGATACCACTGCTACCCTGGGCAGCTTCAATCATGTGAGCTCTTGTTGACTCCTAGCATTGGTGCTTGTAGCACCCAAACAGGGCTGGGCAGGACTTTATAACTTTCCAAGCCTGCAACTCGGTAGGCTGTTATTTCACCCCACAGACACCATGGCTGGCTGTCCTGTAGTGATTGATGGAGACTCTGCAACAGCTTGGCGAACTGCCGAATCTAGGTCCCTCCCGCCCGAAAGTCCCTAGGGGCTATCTGCTAAATCACGGTTCTGCTGTGTCTGACTGCATTCCCCACCCCCACCTCTGCAGGGGAGATTTGTAAACTCACAGACCTCACAAGTCTGTTTGTTGCCTTGCTAGTCCCTGTGGACATGCAGGGCAGGCTCCCACTGGGATGGTTTGCTAATTCATCATCTTGATGAAAGCTGCTTGGATCCCTGCAGGCAGAGATGAGTTCAGCTGCAGCCACAGGATGCAGCTGGGCCATCTGGGTAGTCGGGTCTTTGTCAAGTGTGACTGCTTTTGATGCTGGTCTATAGTCACTGGCTCAACAAGGTTCTGCTGCTTCTTTGCTGGAGTTGGTCTCTGATTACCCTGGGTCTCAGCAGCCACCAGCCCTGGCGCAGACTCACCAAGATGGCGCCGCCGCCACTCTCTGCTCACCAGGCAAGATGTGGGGAGCTCCTTTCAGTCCTCTGCTCTCTCTGCTGCCTCCGATTGCACCGTGTTTCGACTGTGGTTGTTCTGTTGAATTTTGACTGCTTTTCTTCCCTTGCCAAGAAGCAGTCTTTTCGGTAGTTGAGTTCTGAGTTTCAGAGTGCCTGAAATATGCTGCTTCCCTCTAGTCTGCCATTTTTCCCCCTTACTTAATTTTCAAAACTAAAGTTATTTTTAGTTTTCTAACTCTGATTTTGCCATACACTTCTCAGAATAATCATGGAAAGCAATATGATCATGATGACTCTTGTAATCTTTTGTTATGGAGTCAATGAGCATTTTATATGGCTTTTAAATATACCTTAACAAATCAGGACTGTTATTTCAGTATGCTTCATCTCTGATATTATAGTCTCTTGATTTTTTAGTATTACAAGTACTACTATAACTGCAATATTTTCATGGAGACAATTTATCCAGCAGAAAATAAGCACCATAAACCAAACTCAGTAATAATATCTAAAGAGACTATACTATACTTATAAGAAAGTATATATTAATAAAGGAAGTGTACAGTCTTTTGCTCTCTACAGACATCTACTCAGGACTTAGGAAGAAAGACACTACCACAAGGCTCTGGATGTAAACTAAACATTACATTGGTTGCATTCCAAAAACACCAGTATAGTCCTTTGAAGATTATGAGGAAACCAAACTGGTTGTGTGTTAGACCTTTGTTTCTTGTCCTTGAGACAGCTTCACAGCTTATGACCAATAAGGCCCTATGATTCAAACCTCAGGCAAAGTAATGGAAAGGAGAGAGAAAGATTACATTTCCCTAGAATACTCTTAAGGATAATCCAGAACAAATTCTCAACCAACACCCAAAAAAGGAAAATCCAGTGTTGTTGAACTCATTACAATCGATTCCTAATCACCTAGCTCTGTGGATTTGAGTTTTATAATAAGTGGCTCAGAAAAGAACATACTTACTATCAACAGAAATAGATGAGAACACTTCCTGTAATTCTTCCTCTGGAAAATAAATCCCCAGGCCTTTCAGAATAGATGTTACATCATCGACATCAATTTTTTCATTGGTGACTTTATCTAAGGCCTTTGCAACTTCATTAACCTCTATCAAAAGAAAATATTTTCAGTTTAGAGATACAATAAAAAATAGATATAAATTCTAGATAATAAACTAAAACTACAACTCAAAAAATTATTACACATACCTAACATTTTAAATTTAAAGATATAGCACAGTACAATGTGTTAAGTACAGTCTTGATATACATATGTATTTAATTCTCATTTTATATGTATAAAATAGAAGATCAATTATAAGAAAAACTCACTAAAGATATTAAATCTTGAATAATTATTGGAATCCAATGTTAATATGAGGGAGTTTTACTCTCACAAACCTTCCTTCCCTCTATTTAATAATGAAAATTTTAATGTACACATAATATAGATAATACCTTGGTACAAACGAATGTCTTCATGATAGAAATATCTGATATTGTAGAAGATCCTGAAGAACTTTTTTTTAGAGGGAGTACCTACTTTCACATCACTTTTCATAAATAGTTACCTATTCTGTCTAAGCAAAAGCCACATTTATGGTACAGTAACATGGTCAGTGTGGATTGAGTACTTTGGGATCTGTACTTGTAAACCTCTTAAAGGGATGACTGAAATTCCTGGGTGCAAAGTGTGATTACACTGCCTTTGTACTCAGATAAACATTTTCTACCTAGAAATACGATAGCTGTAGGATAGATTTATTCTCACTTATGTCTTTCAGCATGTTAGTTTCTCAGCTAGAATGATCAACTAACTTCTCTTCCCACCTTATATGAAATACAACAACCAATTCAAGGTCTATCTGCTCCTTCAAGCTTCCCCAGATTATCATAGTTCATTCTGATCTCATTATACTTTTGAACCTGTAGCTCATATAGCTGGTGCTACATGATCTAGTGTACTCTTTTTTTTTTTTGGTGCATTGTAATCATACAACGTGATAAAGTTCAGGGTGATAGAGGCATACATGCACACAGCACTCGTGGAGCCGTCTCCCACCTTCTGTGCACAACACTGTGATATGGCACCGAAAAATTGAAGTGTTTCCCTCTTCAAGTCTTCCTCCTCCCTCCCCGCTTCCCTCAGTTAGGTCCCCTCCCTCACTCCACTAAAGTTTTTCCTCCTTTGAAGTCCCTCCTGTGTCCCAATTTCGCCCTAGCTTCCACATATGAGGGAAAGCATTCAAGCTTTCACTTTTTGTGACAGACTACTCTCATTTAACATGATATTGTCCAGTTCCATCCATTTCCCTGCAAATGACATAATTTTGTTCTTTATGGTTGAATAGAATTCCATTTTGTATATATCCCATAATTTTGTAATCCATTCATCTGTTGATGGACATCTCAGCTGGTTCCATAGTCTACTCTTTTCTAAATGTCTTTTTTTTTCCAGTCTCACTATAAAAACTTTAAGAACAAAACCTTATATTATATAATAATTCTGCAATCTCTACTGTGCATACCAAATGTACTCAGTAAATATCTCTTATTCAATTCTTTTTTGAACTATATTAAGAATTATTTTATTTTTATTGGTACATTATAATTATACATGATAGTGGGATTCATTGCGCTATATCCATAAATGCACATAATTTCATATATTTCATTCCTTAATATCTCCCCTTTCCCTCTCCTCCTTGCCCTGATCACCTTCCTCTACTCTACTGGTCTCCTATTTTCATGAGGTCCCTTTTATTTTTTTCCTATCTTCTGCATATAGAAGAAAATATATGACCCTGACTTTCTGAATCTGGCTTATCTCACTTAGCATGATGTTCTACAGTTCCATCTATTTTCATGAAAATCACATAACTTTGTCCTTCTTTATAGCTGAGCAAAATTCCATTGTTATAGTTTGGATTCAAAATGCCTCTCAGAAGCTCATATGTTGAAAGTATGTCCCCAATACAGCAAGGTTCAGAGGTATGGCAAGGCTGGAGGAGGTGGGTCATTGGGGGTGTAGTCTTGGTGCACCTTCCCATAATTCTACTCATAGGGCAGGGTAACCAACCACCCTGGGTAGAGAAGGCATAGCAGGTTTCACACACCACCAACCATGAATATGGCCTTCCAAAGCTCAGTCCCCCAAATGTAATCATATCCACCCAACCTCCCAACCCTCATTAGTTGGTTGTGCAAGCCACCAGACTCAAAGTGAAAGAGAGTTGCACTCCCTTCCACCAGATGTCTCCCCTGAATCCCCTTAGATACAATCTTGCTTGTTTCAATTGCATCCCACCAGGTGCATCCTAGGCCACACAGTAGGTACTGGCCAGGATAGTGTGGCAATACTTGCTATGGTCTTCTGGGTTCCCACAGCAGTAAGGTCCAGCATGACCTCCACAGTACGGGTCCCTGCCTCAGCTCTCCACTTACAAGTTGAGGAACACGGAGCATTTTTCAAACACCAGCTAGCTGTGCAGCCTCTGAATCAGACAAATTCAGGCTGCCTTTCTGTTCTACAGGTGTTTCTGTGCCTAAATTGCTTGCTGTGCTTCTCCCTCTTCCTTTGTGTTACCTCTGCCCTCTGAAGTGACCGGGCACCATAGCTGCCATTGGCTTGACTATGAGGTATCTTTTCTTGTTCTCTCTTTTGAATACCAGATTTTCTGGTGTTTGGAGTCTCTGACTGTCCAATATTGAGTTACAGTTAATTCCCTCAGTCACCCACCTCATTGAGAAGTGGTATTCCTGTTGCTTCAGTTCCACACTGTGGAACTACTGGAGAGGATGGCCTTCCTCTACTTTGCCATCTGTGTTCCTGCTCTTATTCAATTCTTGATTGTTCAGTCTATTTTTCTCTTCTATTCCCTCACTGTTTCCATTCCTCTACCCTATTGTCAAATTTATTATTCTACTTTTCTCTATCCTTTTCTATCAAGCTTCTCAAATGAGTGATCTATATTTGTTGCCCGTATTTCACCATCTAATCTCTTTTTTTTAGTTTTGCCACTCCTCTAGAATGATACAACTATATTTGACTAGTATTTCATACTTTATGAAACACGTCTATATATATAATTTAATATGATTTTCAAAAAATTCCCAAGACAGTTGAATAGTAGGAATAACTTCTAATGTTTTATAGCATAGCAGGACAACTGGTTGACAGCAATTAGTTGTTTCAAACTAACTCGTAGAGGGAATTTTGAATGTTCCCAATACAAAGAAAGGACAAATGTCCGAGGTGATGATTATCCTATCATTACACATTATATACATGTACCAATATGTCACACTACATCCCATAAATATATGTAAATACTATGTGTCAATTAAAAATAAAAATGTATTTGAAAATTCCTGTGAAATATAGAGGACAGGTACTATCATGTATAGTTAATTTTATAGCTCTATATTTTACTGTTAGATTAAGTGACTTGCCCAAGATCATAATCAAGAAAACATGAATGGTCTTCAACAAAGATGCTAAAACCATGCATTGGGAAAAGGACAGTCTTTTCACTAATAGGTGGTGGGTAAATTGAATATCCATGTTCATAAGAATGATTGAAACTAGATCCCTGTCTCTCTGTACAAAAATCAACTCCAAATGGATCAAAGTTCTTAATGTAAGACCTGAAACTTTTAAATTAGAAGAAAACACTTCAAGTTATTGTTACAACAACGTTAACATTAACATTTCAAGCATTATCACTGCTGATCTAAACACCTGAAACTTGAAACTCAGAGGAAGAAAGATTTACTGGGGCTCATGGTTTCAGAGGTTTCAGTTCACAGGGCCAGCTCCAAAGCATAAATGGCAGCGGCGGTGGCAGAGTGTGTGTGGGGGATGCTGCTTTCACATCATGGAAGCCCAAATCAGAGAGAACAAGGGAAGGGTAAAAGGGACACATATAGTCCCAAAACCACACTTCCAGTGACTACCTCCTCCATCTATACCCTATCTGCCTATATTACCAGCCAAAAAATCCACTAAAATTATTAATCCATCAATGGACTTATCCACTGATGAGATTAGAACTCTCATGATTCAATTATTTCACCTCTGAATATTTTTGCATGCCAATACATGAGCTTTTCCAGGGGACATTCTATATCCAAACCATAATAGTCATAGTCAATGATTTCCTGAATAGGACTCCAATAGCCCAGGAAACTAAAGGAAGAATTGTCAAATGGCATTACATCATATTAAAAAGCTTCTGCACAGCAAAGGAAATAATCAACAGAGTGAAGAGACAGCCTACAGAATGGGAGAAAATCTTAACTATTTATCTGATAGAGGATTAATATTCATAATATATAAAGAACTCAAGAAGAAAATAAAAAGCAATCCAATAAAAAATGGACAAATTATCTGAACAGACACCTCTCAAAAGAAGTACAATTGGCCAATAAATGTATGAAAAATGCTATGTCTTTAGCCATCAGGGAAATTCACATCAAAACTACATTGTTACCACAACTCAATTCTCTACCTCATCTTTACATATTTTCTCCCTAGCACTTAACACAGTCGGTAGTTATTTGTTTGTTCATCTGTTCTTCCTCAATAAATTATCTGGGGTCAGAGACCATGCATTTGCCTATATTTTTTGCCAGCACAGTGTCAATCATTTGTTAAATGAATAAATTAAATAAATAGTGTTCTTGTCTCTTGTATATCCTTAATCCAAAACTCTATTATATAAATCTTTAGAGACTAGTACCTGGTAAATTCTTGCTCAAAGCATATTGAGACTTAATTGTTTTAAGCTTAACATTTCATATTCTCTCCAATCTAGACCCACCAACTATATCTCTCATTTCTCATCTTTATAAACCCTGCCCATCCCTCTGATCTTTGCTTCTGTTTTAATTCCTAGGTCTCAATGTTTTCTTGCCTTCCCTCTAACCACCTAAATGTTACCTTTCCTTTAAAGCCTTTCTCCAATTTTTCATAGGAATACTACTTTCACCTGAATGTCTAAAATACAAAAGCATATCACTCTTTTGAACCTTGTAACATATCAGTTATATTTTTATGTAAATGGCCTATCTTTCCACCTAGACTTTCAAATTCTTATGGCCTAGCTCTGTACCATGCATACTTGTATTCAATATATGTAATGATATTAACTTATAAATTGTAGTATAAAATCTATTTTCAAACTATAGTACAGCAACAAAAATACCTGCACTTAGAACCTAACACTTGCTTGCTGTGGGATCTAAGGTAAGATACAATATCTTTAAGCTTTGCCTTTCTTATACCTGATTATAAGAATCCTACTCTATAGGATAGTCATAAAGAATAAATTATGTGATATACATTATTACATGACAGTGCTTGTTAAAACATTAAATACTATATGAATGTATATTAGTTTCCTAGAAGATAACATATTATTTGAAACCAAACAAAATGCATCTTTATAGACTTATGAAGTAAAACTATGGACACTTTTACCTTTATGATACTTTTTAGACTGAAAATAAGAGCTGGAGAAATCTTTTGGTAAGTGTATAAAATATTAGACTATTTTTAAAAATTATACTCAAAAGTTAGGGAGCTATTTTATAAAGGGCAGCCATCACATGATTCCACAAAATGTTTCTTGGTGCAACAGTCAAAATGATAACACCAAGTTGGATGTATCACTGATCTCAGGAAGTTATGAGAAATTCACATATTTTCTATTCAACCATAACAAAAGAATGAAAAAGCTCTTTATGTTCTGATAACAAATATTAAAAAATATAGAATTAAATAAAAACATCAAGGATCTAGAACAATGTATACATTATGCTTCCACTTGTATAAAAATATATGTAAGGAAAATATATATTCATATTTATTCAATGTTCATAAAAATTTCCAAATACTACCTGCAAAAGAAACTAAATACAATGGTTAGTTATTGGATGAAAGGAATAGAACCTGAAAAAATAGGAATCCAGGTAGGAGGGAGATTTTTACTATATACCTTTATATATCCTTTTATTTATGATCTGTGTGAATATAAAAGCAGAAAACTAAGATTTATTAATTAAAACATTCTTTTTTTTTTTTGCAGTACCGGGGATTGAACGCAGGGGCGTTCTACCTCCGCGCTATGCCCCCGGCCCTATTTTTTATACTTTATTTTGAAACCGGGTCTTACGAAGTTGCGGAGGGCCTTACTAAGTAGAGAGAGAGAGAGAGAGACAGAGAGACAGAGAGAGGGAGAGAGAGCGAGAGAGCTAAGGCTGGCCGCGAACCCGGATCCTCTGGTCTCCGCCTCCCAAAGTACAGGGATTACAAGCGTGCGCCACCACGCCCAGCTAAAACATTCTTAAAGTCACATATTTTCCCATCCTTTTTAGAAGGCATACTATTTTCTTCAATTAGGAATTAATTAATAAGTAATATTAAAAACTAGGCTTAAGTAAACTTAGGAAGTTTACCTTAATCTGAACTCCTAAATGAATAAATGTACACCATTCATTTGATATTATATATTTGTTATATTTTTATATAAATGGCCCATCACTTTTAACAATTATGGTACTTTTCATATACTGTAAATGTGTATAAAACTTCCCAATTATTCTCACCTCTAAAATCTTCAAAACGCTTATTGCTCTTCAATGCTAAAAGGGCATTTTTTTGGGAAATGTCTCCCTTTTCTGTAAAGAGAAAAACAGTACACAGATAAATTAATAGATTGAAGGAACATAAAGGACATCCACAAGGAGTTAAATTGGCTTACTTACTGCCCCATTAAAGCATCTTGTGACTTTCCACCCTGTACACTATTGTCCAGAATACTATCCACTCTGTACCTATTCAAATTCACATCAAAACCAATTCATAAGTCTAGTTTTCCAAAAAGCCTTCCCATGATCCTGTATTCTCCTCTAACTACTGCTCTATCCCTTTCCTTTCCTTCACAGCCTAATTTTTGGAAAGAAATATTTTTATTCATATCTTCACTCACATCTCAAACTATTGCTCTCTAGTTTCTACCATCACTCAAACTTGTTCTTACCAATTCACAGCTAGTTATTGCCAAATGAATGAAAACTTTCTAATTTTTTCTTACTAAACACCTTCCTCCTTTAAACTATTTCTTCTCTTTGTTTTATTTTTATTTTGGTGGTACTAGGGTTTGAACCAAGGGGCATTCTACCTCCAAGCTACACCCCAGCCCTATTTTATTTTAATTTTTGAAACAGGATCTCGCTAGGTTGATGACAGTCTCACTACTTGCTGAGGCTGTCCTCAAACCTGCAATCCTCCTCTCTCAGCCTCTCAAATACTGGGATTGCAGGTGTGTGCCACCATGCCCAGCTCTTTGTTTTACTGATATAGCTTTCTCTTGGTCTCCTTCCTACCATTCTGATTACGTGCCCATGCACGCGCGTTACTAGGAATTGAACCCAGAGGCATTCTCCCTCTGAGCTACAACCCCAGCCCTTTTTATTTTGAAACAGGATCTCCCTAGGTTGCTGAGAGTCTCCCCTAGTTGCTGAGAGTCTCACTAAGTTGCTGAGGCTGTCCTTGAACCTGTGGATCCTCCTGTCTCAGCCTTGCAAGTACTGGTATTACAAGGCATGCACCACCACAGCCAGCTGGTTACTTCTTAAAGTCCTTTAAAAATTACTCTTTCTCCACCATTACTTAAATATCAGCTAGCATATACCAGTGTTCTGTCCTTGGCCTTCTTCTCATTATACTCCATAAACTTTTCCTGAATTCTCCTGTAATTTTGCAGTGTATATTGAAGAATCCCAAGCTTCTATTTCTAGCTCAGGCTACTGTCTACTGCACATCTTCACCTCTATGTCCATAAGTACCTCAAATGCAGTACATCCTAAGTTAAATTTCTCATCTTTGCACCAAAACCTACTCCTGGCTCCTGTATTCCATATCTTATTAATACACATCACCATAAAATAAGTGTCCCAAGGTAGAAATGAGTTATTTGTCCTCAATTCCTCTCCCTCAATTCCTCCCCAATTAATAATAAGGTTCTGTCTGTTCAATCTCTTATCTATCCCCTTCTTCTCATTTCTAGAAGCAATACCTTAGTTCAACACTCATAATTTTTAACTGGGATTACTGCATGTGCTCTAAAATGTCTCTTGGATTCCAATCTTGCTTTCTCATTCTTTATTAATACTGCTATCATAATGCTCATTATCAAGTGCAAAATTAATGATGTCACTTTTCTACTTTGAGTTCTTCAATGAATCTTTAGAGCCTTCATGATAAAGTTCAAATCCTTTTGCTCATAAAAACAAATAAACAAAAGCCCCTATTGATCTTCCCTTGACTATATGGCCACCTCATTTCTCCCTCTTTATTCTACTATGCACAACCAAGTCAATGATTAAACTTTGATTCAGATCAAAATGAACTATGGGGCTTGTTGAAACACACACATGCACACACACCTTGGCCCTAATGCAGATATTCTGGACTTGGAGTTCCTTGACTTTTCCAGGAACTTCCTTTTTCAACACTTTGTGCACATATTGAGTATTCTCTCCTCTTTCCAGGTCCTTCCCTGCATCCCTGATTTTGAGCTAATTCCTACTCGTATTTTAAAACTCACCTCCAATGTCATAAATCCTTCAGGAAAACTCTTCTGATTAATCTATCCAACCTTATCTGAGTTAAGTACCTAATGCATATATTCCCATAATACCTTATATTTACTTCTGTCCACGAAATATCACATGATTCACTGAACTTTTACTTCCTATATTGTTATACACCTTTTTGTTGTCTACATATTACCTCGCCAACTAGACTAAAAAATTTCTAAATGTGTATATTTAATATTTCTTTGAATATTTTACATATTACATAACACCTGAAATACAACAGGCACTAAATATCAGGGCTGTCACATATAGCTGTACAGGTTAGGCACTGCACAAACCCAAGGGGTGCTATTCACAATGATGACAATATGCCCCTAAATTGTGCCGTGAAGCAGTCCCAGTCAATATGATTGATAAAGCAATGCCAAAACCCATTTAATGATGTTAAAAATATTTTTAGGAATTGATTTTAAATTTATAAAATGCACACACTATAACTACCAAAATTTGAAAAATTATATTGATTTTTCTTAAAGCTTTGAAGATTCACTCAATCAACCTTGTGTGATAACTATCTCAGACCTCCCTTATTCTCTTCCAATCTTAGAGCAGTTTCACCTCACCACAACCTTCTCGGTGAATTACTTCATCTTCCCTGCTTTATGTAATAGGTGTTCGAAATAAACATACCTTAATGGAATCAACACAGCACATTTTATGAGCCTATAAAGTAAGGGATCAAAGTTTTTTCACTAATTTTATTCAAAGATTTTCTATCAAGATAAATTTATGATCTCAGTAGAATTGTTCTGCTAGAATGTTTTTTTCTATTGGGATACTAAAAAAAATTATAGAGGAGTAATGAATGGAAAATAGGGAAAGGGGATAGAAACATTTCTGTTGTTCATAAGAAAAATTGACTTATAATGATTAACATACCATCAACATCAAGTGTTTTCTCCAACTTCTGCTGTTCTTCAGGTTTTAATACAATATTGAGGTTACCAAAAACATCTTTCAAGTCATTAACTTGAATTCTGTCACTGGTCATCGAGTTGACAGTATCGAGGGCAGAGCGTATATCTGAAAACAAATGGAGATTCTGTAAGTTATTTAATACTCTTTGTAAGTATGTTTTTGCCTTCTAATCTTCTTAACAATAATGTACCTATAATTTCACACTACTTGCCAATTATATATCTCCATTAACATTATATTCATGATTCTAAAATGAATAAAACTAACCAAAAATTCCTTTAATCCAAGTATTTTCCTGAGATGATTAGTTATTTTTGTCTCAATATCAACAAAATTAATTTACTGAATTTTTTAAGTCACTGAAAAAAATCAACTATAAAAAATTAAAATGAAGCCTTGTTTGTTTAATTTTGTACCAGTGAGAGAGACTTCAGGACTCATCTCTGTCTACATAGAATTTCCCCAAGTTTGGAGTATAAAAATATTAGTCCTGATATGACAACAGATACCACTGAAATCCAGATAATTAGGAAATATTTTGAAAACTTATATTCCAATAAACTGGAAAATATGGAATAAACAAATTTCTAGATACATATGACCTGCCAAAATTGAACTAAGAGGATATTTTAAAACCTTAACACATCAATAACTAGCAATGAGATTGAATTGGTAATTAAAAAACAAAAACTCCTAATAAAGAAAGCCCAGCATTGAATGGATTCACTGAATTTTATAGGACTTCTAAAGAAGAACTAATATTAATGCTCCTCAAACAATTCCATAAAACAGAAAGGGAAGGAACCCTTCCAAACTCATTTTATAAAGCCAGTATTATCCTGCTATTAAAACCTGATAAGGACACAGAAAAAAAAAACTATAAACCAATATCCTTGATGAACATAGATGAAAAGATCCTCAATACTCACCAATTGAATTCAATAACACAAAAAAAGATCATATACCACAATTAAGTTGGTTTCTTCCAGGAATGCAAGTAGGAGTCAATATATGCAAATCAATAAATACAAGCACATAAATAGAATCAAGAATAAAAATCAAATGATTATCTCAATAGGTACAGAAAAAGCCTTTGATAAATTCAACATCTCCTCATGAAAAAGCACTGAAGAAACTAGTACAGGAAGCAGAGGGAGAGGAGGGACTAGAGATGGATACAGTACCCAAGGCCACATCCCCAGTGACCTACCTCCTCCAGCCACACCCTACCTGCCCACAGTTACCACCCAGTAAGTCCATTCAATTATTTCACCTCTGAATGTTTCTGCATTGCCAACACCTGAGCTTTTCTGGGGAATATTCCATATCCAAGCCATAACAATATAGCAAACAAGCACATGAGAAGCTCTTCAACATCACTGATATTTAAGTAAATGTAGTGAAAAACTACACTGAGATACTATGTGTTTATTAGGATGGCAAAAATTAAAAAGACTAACTATGCCAAGTATTAGCAAGAATTTGAAGGAATCTGAACTCCCAAACACAGCTGGTACTGGTGGAAATGCATGTAAAATAGTGGACTTACTTTGGAAAACAGTTTGGAAGTTTCTTAAAAATGTAAACATAACATACCATATGATCCAGCCAACCCACCCCTTGGTAATTAACCAAGAGAAATGAAAGCATATTCCCATACAATGTCTTGTACATAAATGTTCACAGAAGCTCTATGTAAAAGCCATAATATATGCCAACAGGTAAATAAATAAATTGCAGTATATCTATAAAATGGAATACTACTAAGCAATAAAAAAGAATGAACTACTGGAGCTTGCTACATATTGATGAATCTCAAAATTACTATGCTGAGCAAAAGAAGCCAACAAAAGAGAGCCAACAAAACATCCATTTATATAAAATTCTAGAACATACAAACATAAACCTATAATGACAGAAAGCAGATCAATAGTTGCCAGGGGATATGGAGGAAGAGAATGGAGAAAGGTTGGAGAGATTACCAAGGGTCATGATGAAGTTTGGAGGGATAGAGGTGTGTTCATTATCTTGATTGTGATGATGGTTTCATAAATGTGTGCATATGTCAAAGTTTAACAAAATCATGCACTTTAAATATAAAAATATATAGCTTTGTATGTAAATTATATCTCATAATGCTATTTTTAAAATAATAACAAATGGCAATGAAAGCTGTGACAAATATCTAAAGTAAAATATTGATTGACCCACCTTCAAATATAGGAGCTGGCTTACTTATGTCCAACCTCTCCAAAATTTGTCTGAGACTTACTTCACCATTTTCTAAGAAACGAATAAGGATAATGAAATAACAAAATGCCAATGCTAATAATTATTAAATAATCATGACAAAGAATAAAATGGCCAAATTTTGTAATTTCTGAAAATTAGCTGTTTAAAAACCAATTAATTTAAAATAGTTTTACCTAGAATCTGTTCCTTCAAAACAAAGAAGAACTTGGGAGGCTGAGACCAGAGGATCCGGGTTCGTGGCCAGTCCTCAGCTACTTACTTAAGTGAGGCCCTCCGCAACTTAGTGAGACCCTGTTTCAAAACAAAGAATAAAAAATAGGGCTGGGGGTGTAGCTCAGAGGTAGAATGCCCCTGGGTTCAATCCCTGGTACTGCAAAAATAAATAAATAAATGAATAAATAAATAAATAAATAAAACAAAGAAGAAATTTTAACTGTATTAATTTACTTGGCTTAAATAATTATAGAATATATATGCAAATATAGATAAACAGAGGCCTCTGAAAAATATTTCCAGGAAAAAAACAACGTGAATTTTAATTAGCTTTCAATGTGCCTATGTTCTCATATTTCTAAGACCTAGTTTATCTCTCAACTGTTTATCAGAAAGATGAAAGACAAGTGTTGGCAAGATGGTAGAAACATAAATTACTATAGCTATTATGAAAGACACTATGGAGAATCCTCAAAAAATTAAAAATAGAACTACAATATGATCCAGAAATTCTGAGTATATAGCCAAAGGAAATGAAACCACTATATCAGAGATATCTGCATTTCCATGTTCAATGCAGCATTAGTCACAACAGCCAAGATGCTGAATCAACCTAAGTGCCATTAACAGATTAATAGATAAAGAAGACTTGATACACACATACATACACACATATTCAGTCTTTAAAAATGAAATTCTAGCTTGGAGGTCAAATCCCCCTGGGTCCAATCCCTAGTACCACAAAAAGAAAATAGACTTTTATTTATTTTCAAAATATTTACTGGTAAATTTCAAAAGACTAAAGGAATAGGTTTTTAAAAACAATTATGTTTAAAAATATATTAAATGATAATATTTACATTTACATAAAATATTAGAAGTCAAGCAAAACAATGTAATAATATGCTTTTTCTCCAAAATTTTGGTGGTAGGCATAAGCCCAAAAGATTTCATGATTTTATTTCCTTTTTATACAAGAGGGCACTAAAGACAGGCTGCTAATAATTTAAAAATACAAACAGGCTGTGGTTTATTATTATTATTATTTGTGGTACTGGAAATTGAACCCAGGAGCATTCTACCTCTGGGCTACACCTCCAGCTCTATTTTGTTTTTTGTTTTGAGACAGGGTCTCCCTAAGTTGTTTAGGGTCTTACTAAACTGCTGAGGCTGGCCTTGGGCCTGTGATCTTCCTGTCTTGGCCTCCCAAGTACTAGGGTTGCAGGTGTGTGTTACCATGCCTGGCTCAGACTGTGGTTTAAATATAATAATAATTTTTACCACACTTCATTTATTGCCACATTTTAATTGATGAAAATATTTGGGTTATCAAGTGACCTAATATATAATTGAATATTTTAATTTCTCAAATTTATGAATCTATGATGGATTGGAGCACTCATCTCATGTGTATATGTATGTACATATGCATGTGTGCATATAGGTATGTATGTATTTATCATGTATGAAGTTGAAAGCATTTTTAAATTTCATTTTTATGGGGAAATTGTAACTCAAAATGTAAAAGGGGTCTTTTTTGCTTTATTAAATCATTCATTCCTATGTATCCAACCAAATTAGACTGTATGAATGCAGTTTCCAGTCCATTCTTGTATCAATTCCATGAAGCTCCATTTTGTAGGAAATTAAATATCATTAAAAGG
Organism: Glis glis; assembly: GCA_004027185.1. Taxonomy (NCBI): domain Eukaryota; kingdom Metazoa; phylum Chordata; class Mammalia; order Rodentia; family Gliridae; genus Glis; species Glis glis. Next base: position 25,384 of record PVJS01019799.1, read on the forward strand.
CTGAAAAGTATTTTTTAAATTCTACTGGGCAATTTGTATTCTTGTCATTTTGCTAAACATAATATATTAATAGAATTGGAAAATGGAGTAAGAACTAAATATTTTAATGTTAAATTTATATTAATATTCATAAAATGTGTTTAGAATAAAATTCTATGTATTAAAATGATATGTTCACATATAATGATTATTTGTATTTTCAGAATTTATATAGTTTCATTAAAAATGTCCAAAATTTCAGGTGTTAATTTTTATTAAAAAACTCAGGTTTTTTGCAGGACTATTGATGGCCAAAATAAATCATAAGAAGTACACGCTTAAAAAAATGAAACTACCATTTGCAACATATTGAACCTGGAGAAAGTATGTGACGTGAAATAAGCCAGGCAAAGAAAGACAACTACTGCATGATCTGTATGTGGATGTCTTCCACCTCTATGTGGAATCTAAACAAGTCAGATTCATGGAAACAGAGTGGACTGGTAGTTACCAGGGGCTGGTGTAGAAGTGAAGGTGGGATCAGGAGAGGGGGAGATGTTGGTTACAAGGAAAAAACTTTCAATTAGCAGGAATAAGTTCTGGAGATCTGTTGCATAATAAGGTGACTATAATTAATAATAATGTATTCTTGAAAATTGTTGAGAGTAGATTTGAAATGTTATCATGAAAATTATAAGGATGTGAGATGAGGAATATGTTAGCCAGTTTGATTTAATTATCTGCAATGATATGAAAATACCACATTGCACACCATAAATATATATAATTTTTGTTTGCCAATTTGAAAAATAAACACTTTCGCTGATCAAAAATAAAGTAAAATATATACATATACAACAGATATCCCAGTACACAATAAAATTAGGACTTCATCAAGCTCAACATAGATTGCTCTTTCAAAAAGGATTCACCATCAATAGATGCCTGTCTCAGGATCTCCTGCATTGTCTTGTAGCTTAATGGAATTCCAGCACTCAAGAGTTTGGAGCTCAGTTCATTTACAGGCATCTTATTATTTCTGATATTATCAAGAGTTGTAATCTCTTTAAATAAATCTGTAAATATAGGAAGAATGAGAACAGATGATGAAGTTGGGACAGAGCCCTTTTTAAGCCTTAACACTCACAGCCTGCAGAGAGGTAGGTATATTATAAAAGGAATTCTGAGGTTAATGGGCTTTTAAAACATAGCAATGGACTTTGTTTTTAAAAAGCCAATTAAATGACAAATTTATCATACCCCTAGCCAGGTAAAAAATTAAGTTTCTAGCCAGGATTGGTGGTGCACACCTGTAATCCTAGTACTTGAGAGGCTAAGACAGGAGGATCCCAGGTTTGAAGCAAGCCTCAGCAACTTATGAGGCCCTGTTTCCAAATAAAAAATAGAAAGGGCTAGGGGTGTAACTTGGAGGTAGAATGCCTCTGGGTTCAATCCCCAGCACCACAAAAAAAAAAAATAAGTTTCTACAAAATTTTTGTTAAAGTTCACTTTTATTCATTAATTATTTGCTCTCAAAGATGTTTCTATACATGCTCCATTCTTACACAAATTGCAAAGTTTACAAGAACAATTAGGTGATAGCTCTTAGAGAGAGGTCAAGAAACCAAAATAGAAGCCAAGTAGATGGGAAAAAGGAAAACGTTGAAATACATAAATCTGCCATAGACTGAAAAACACTTAGTGACACACTATTCTAGAATTAGAGAGCCTTTCTCTCTTACAAGTCTATCTATTAGTTTTAAGTGCCCTAGATCTTTCCTGTTCTTTCTTTACCATGTTTCACTAGCAGTGAAGAAAATAAACATATAGATATTAATAGCAGTAAGAGAAAACTGTGTTAACGGGGAGATGCATACTTTTGCAATGCAGTATATACTGAGGCAAATTATTTGCTTGAAAGAGATATGTTCTAGGCATACAATTCTAAATAATTCATTATACTTAAATCACATTTAATAAATTAAGGAATAAGAAACAGAATACAACATTTCATATATGGCAATATAACTTAAGGACAATATTAAAAACAGTGGAAACAAACTGCATTTTAGAAAAGGTATAATGCAATAGGATGACTTTAGACATTTGCTTTTAATTTTTTTCTTTTACTATACTTACTACTGAATGGTGTTGATGGCTTAGGTGAATTAGTGAAAACATCAATTATATCTTTAGAGATCATTTTTCTTTCTGTAAAGTCAAGAAAGAATGGTTTGAATAAAGTAGATGCTAAACTCATTAAATCAGGAATCTGTTAGTGCTTTAATATTTTCTACTCAGCTCTCAAACTTCTGTGATCATAATGCATACTAATATTAGATTGTGAGAACACACACAAACAGAAATACAAGTTTTATAAAATAATACTTATGCCATTTCGAATTATTCCATTTCATTTCTAAATGCTATCTATTCACAACCTACCAAATTTATTGCACAACCCACTATTTGATCAACAGTTTAAAAATTGCACACATTATATAGTACAAAATATACACACAGTAATTTTCATTAAAGCAGATATAAATACCTATAAAGAGTATGAGAGAATGTATAGAGCCACTCCCCACAGAGATGTTTTCCACAACAAAGACAGGAAAAGAAGAGACAAAAAAATGACATGCTTTCCTTTGGGGGGAAAAACCTGTTTGTTGGCAAAGAGGAGAAATTCAAATTTTCACAATGTCAGTACTCCTCACTTGACACTAAACAAAGAAAAATCTATGCACAAAAGCAAATGTAAAACACTAAGAATCTCTTTCCAAGTAAGTAATAATCCATAGGAAATCCAATAGTCAAATTTCAATTTCTTCTGAATTACCCATAACATCATACAAAAATATTTCTTATTCTATGGGGTTACAAGGTTCAGGACATGCTACCCCAAAATACAGTACTATGGCATATTAAGTGTTTTAAGCTAAAGGAATCTAAGAAACAGTAGGTATAGGAAGGACTCTTGAATAGTCCCATATCCTTTGAAGCAGGTGACAAGACCCTCATGTGAGAGATGCCCTCCCCATAAGGAAATAGTATCCTTGTTTCCAAAGATGGAGGGATGCTGAAAGACATGTAATGGAAAGAAAATTTTAAGTTCTTCTTCTACCTCCCATCTCACTCTCCCACAATATGGTATGACCCTAGAATGGGAACTGGTTCAGTAATGAATCAGTCAGTCCTCTGGGTCAAATTTAATATGTGTGTGTGTGTGTGTGTGTGTTACTGGGGAGTGAACCCAGGGGCTTTCTACCTCTGAGCTACACCCCCATCCCACTTTATTTTTTAATTTTGAAACAGGGTCTCACTAAGTTTCTGAGTGCCTCACTATTTTGCGGAGCCTGGTCTGGAAACTGAGATCCTCCTGTCTCAGCTTTTCAAGCACTGGGATTACAGGTGTGTGCCACCACACCCAGCTCAGAATTATTTAATTAAAAAAAATAACTGAAATGTCTGGTCTTTTGCAGCTAGACATCTGGATTAACCTTCCTACTAAAAAGGACTAAAAAGTCTAAATAAAATGTTACTTTAAAAAATCTTAGACACATCCATTTGCTTCCCAGAAAGTAAGCTATTTCTGGACCTTCCTTACATATACAGTATTACCATCCTTTAAAAAAAAAAGTCAGCCTGTGTGAATATGTATCCTTTAAATGGGAGATCTGAGAAATAACCTGAAGCACTCACCATCCATTGCAGAGTTCGGTAACACTTTAGGTTGGTCTTCATTTAAAGGTTCCTTCAGGCTCTTCAAAGTAGATAAAAGGTCTTTAACATCAACCTTTCCATCAGAGACTCTTTTAACAATGTTCCATGCATCTTCTATTTCTATATATAAATACAGGTGACAAAATATAAAATCATTTGCATGTAACAACCTGATTTGAGTGAAATGTATTCATTTTCTAGAATACCCAATCTCTTTTGCCTCTCTAAAATATCCTATAAATCAAAAACTCCACAAAACTTATAAGTTTAAATGCTTAGATTAGAAACAAGAAATATTGAAGTATTTTTCCTTAAGTGTTCAACTCACAAAACTAAATTATGAAAAATAGCAAAAAGATCCAAAGGAAAACGATGTCATAATTTTAAAAAATCTTACTCTTCTTATCCAAATGTCTGGCAAGAATGATAATGCTCTCAATGAGATGCAAATAAACAGATGTTTTATTAACAAAGTATTATTCAGTTACATTTTTAAATCTCTTTATCCACAGTTTCACTGTCATTTATGTCATCTCTATTTTTATCACAAGAAATCTTTAAATGAACTACTTAAGGCATTCCTGGACTTTGAGTTATCTATTTCATTAGTTTTTTAAAATATTTATTATAATAAATAAAATATGTGTTTTTTAAATATTTATTAGTTTTTTAAAGATTTAATAAAAAGTTTATTAAAACTTTTATTGGCGCATTATAGTCTCACATCATAATATAGTTCATAGTGACAGTGATGTACATGCACACAGCACATGGCGGGTTTTCCTCCGGCTCCCTCCCTATTCCCCCCACCCTTCCCCATACAGAGTATTGAGATTGACATTGCTATTCTCACATATGAACATAATGTCGATGGAAATGATTCCTTCATTGATCCTTCCTCTCCCCAAACCCCCTTCCCTAGACCACCTTCCTGGCTCCAGTGGAGTTTTTCCTCCATTGTCTGAGTCCCTCTGGTATCCTGATTACTCCCTAGCTTCCATATATGAGAGAAAACATATGACCCTTCACTTTCTGTGACTGGCTAATTTCACTTAACATAATGTTGTCCAGGTCCATCCATTTTCCTTCAAATGACATTATTTTGTTCTTCTTTATTGCTGAGTAGAATTCCATTGTGTGTATATCCCATAATTTTGTAATCCATTCATCTGTTGATGGACACCTAGGTTGGTTCCATAATTTGGCTACTGTGAATTGTGCTGCTATAAACATGGATATGCATCTATTACTATAATTCTCAGCTTTCAGTCCCTTTGGAAAGATACCCAGGAGTTGTATAGCTGGATCATATGGTGGATCCATTCCCAGTTTGCTGAGGAATCTCCACACTGATGTCCATAGTGGCTGCACTAATTTGCAATCCCACCAATAGTGTATAAGAGTTCCTATTTCCCCACATCCTTGCAAGCATTTATTGTTCCTTTTTGTTTGTTTATTTGTTTTTTTTGTGGTACCGGGGATGGAACCCAGGGGCGTTCTACCTCTGAGCTACACCCCCAGCCCTATTTTTTATACTTTATTTTGAAACCGGGTCTCACAAAGTTGCGGGGGGCCTCACTAAGTAGCTGAGGCTGGCCGCAAACCCGGATCCTCCGGTCTCCGCCTCCCAAGTACTAGGATTACAAGTGTGCCCCACCACACCTGGCCTTGACGGTTTCCTTTGATGAACAGAAACTTTTTAGTTTAATGCCATACCATTTATTAATTCTTGTTTTAATTTCCTGAGCTTTTGGGGTCTTGCTAAGGAAGTTTCTACCTGTGCCCATATGTTGGAGTGTTGGACCTATGCCCTCCTCTAGTAGCTTCAAAGTTTATGGTCTAATTTCCAGGTCTTTGATCTATCTCAAGTTGAAAATAATCTCAAAAACAATAAAATACCTAGTAATAAACCTAACCAAGGAGGTAAAAGACTTCTACAATGAAAATTACAAAACACTAAAGAAAGAAATTGAAGATCTTAGGAGATGGAAAGATCTCCCCTGCTCTTGGATAGGCAAAATAAATATTATCAAAATGGCCATTCTACCAAAAATGATCTACAGAGTCAATGCAATCCCTATCAAAATACCAATGTCATTCTTCACAGACCTAGAAAAATCAGTCATAAATTTCATATGGAGAAACAAAAGACCCAGAATAGCCAAAGAAATTCTCAGCAATAAGAGTCATGCAGGAGGCATCACAATTCCTGACTTCAAATTATACTACAGAGCTGTAATAATAAAAAGAGCATGGTATTGGCACAAAAACAGACACACAGATCATTGGAACAGAATAGAAGATACAGAAACAAATCTACACACTTACATCCAACTGATTTTTGACAAAGGGACCAAACACATACATTGGAGAAAAGACAGCCTTTTCAACAAATGGTATTGGGAAAAGTGGTTATCCATTTGTAGAAAAATGGAATTAAGTCCTTACCTCTCACTCTGCACAAAAGATATTTTGATACTTTTCTTGATGCATTGTAATTATACATCATAGTGAGGTTCAAAGTCATACAAATAAGCATGCACACTGGTCTTGGTGTGTTTCCCTTCAGGTCCTACTGTGCTACCCACCCTCCATGTACATAATAGTGAGGTTGGCAGTGATATCTTCACACATGAGCAGACCATCATTTGAACTGTTTCTTTCATCAGTTCCTTTCCCTCTTCCCACTTCCCTCTTCCTAACCCCTTCCATTATTCTACTAGTCTCTCTCTTCATTATCTGAAATCCCTTTTGTTTCCTATTTTCTCTCTAGCTTCTTTAGTTTTGTTTTTAGTTCAACTTTTGGTTAAGGTTAAGTGGATAGTTTCTTTGTGTGTGTGTGTTCCGTTTCAGTAATTTCTACCTTTTTTCTTAAAGACTGTTAATAATATTTAGTTTACTACTAGTTATACTATATTTTAATGCTTTCATTGATGCATTGTAATTATACATCATAGTGAGGATTCAAAGTGATACAAACATATATGTACACATCACTTGGTGCATTTCCTTCTGTTCCCTTCCCCTCCCTCCCTGTACATGTTAGTGAGATTGGTAGTGATACCTTCATATATAGACATAACATTATTTGAACTGTTTCCTTCTTCAATCCTCCTTTCTTCCCTTCCCCTCACCCCCAATCTCTTTCCACTATTCTACTAGTCTCTCTCATTTATCTGAAGTTCCTTTTATTCCTATTTTCTCTCTAGCTTCCACATATGAAAGAAAACATACTACCTCTCACTTTCTGAGACTGGCTGATCTCACTTAGCATAATTCTCTAGTTCCATCCATTTTCCTGCAAATTATATAATTTTGTTTTTCTTTATGGATGAGTAAAATCCCAATGTGTCTATATGCCAAATTTTCTTTATCCATCATCTGTTGATGGATATCTAGGCTGGTTCCATAAATTTGGCTATTGTGAATTGTGCTGCAATAAATATGGGTATGCATGTATTACTATAATGTTCTTACTTTAATTATTTTGGAAAGATACCAAGGAGTGGTATAGCTGAGACATATGGTGGTTCCATTCATTGTCTTTTGAGGAACCTCCATACTGATCTCCATAGTGGCTATACTAACTTACAATCCCACCAACAGTGGATAAGAGTTCCTATTTCCCCACATCCTCACCAGCATTTATTGTCTCTATTCTTGATGATTGCCATTCTAAATGGAGTTAGATGGAATCACAGTATAGTTTTAACTTGCATTTCTCTGATTACTAATGATATCAAACATCTTTTCATATATTTGTTGGCCATTTGCTTCTTCTGCACAGCAGAGGAAACAATCAAAAGACTGAAGAAAGCCTACAGAATGGGAGAGAAATCTTTCCTAGCTATTCCTCTGATAGAGGACTAATATCTAGAAATAACTCAAAAAACTTAACACTAAAAAAACCAATCAAAAAAGGACAATTAAACTGAATAGACACTTCTCAAAAGAAGTAACTTCTACTTTCAACTTTATTCATTTTTGACTACTACTTTGGGGGAAATTGTTTTGCCATTTTGTTATGTTGCTATTTAACTTCTTAAATTGAACATTGAAGGTAAATTATTTTTAATATTTCTCAATTTCTAATGAGAATATTTAAAGCTATAACATTTTCTGTATGACTCTTTTGGTTATACTTTACATGTTTTAATATGTACTTCTCTCCCTGTCATCCATTTCTAAAAAATTGTTCATTTCAGGCATTATTTATCCTTTAACTTTTTTTTTTT